>JAADYS010001049.1:0-34366 GCA_012931995.1 Fusarium albosuccineum
CTGGCCGACGTCGCCGTTGCCATCTGCGCCAGGCTTCCTAACACCCCCGCGAGACTTTTTTGATGTCGCCTTGCGTTCTCTGCGAGCTTTGGAAGGGTTGGGAGCCTTTGGGGGCCGTCGGGGCGCCATTGCGTCCGAAATTATGGACCTGTAGGTTTTTATGTTTGAAAGTCGAGATCGGTTGCCCACGAATGGTGAGCGTCGTGACCATTCTTACGTGAAGGCGGCCGGCCGGACGAGCCTGCTTCTTTGAACAGAACTCAAACTGGCCGTTCACATCCACGTCAAATTTCGTACCTTCGTACTCGCCTGCCAGACCATCCCCCCTGGTTAAATATACCGGAGGAGATGTCGGGGGGCGCAACGCTCCGTAGAGTCCGGCCGGGATGGGCCGTACGTTGTCTGCCGGCACCAATTACCTGACGCTAATGCACGTATCACATGAGCCGCGATTTATGCCGGGTCTAATCCTGGCCGTTTCGCAAGGAACACGTCCCAGATGGTAAGCGACAAGCGAGCCCGCTTGCTCTTCTCGATCGTAAAAAGCTTTACGGTATCAATCTGGCTGTTTCATTTACGTACGAACAAGCTAAACGTGCGCGACGGTCATTTTTGGCCTTGAGCGTGAAGGTGAAGAAGAAGAAGAAGAAGAAGAAGAAGGAAGCGCAGAGCCAACAGCCAGCCCACCTGATCCCACGGTCCGTTTCAGCTTGGTAAGGGCGATGCGTTCGTTCCCTGGTATTTGGTCATTATGACCTTGCTGCTTGAGCCTCTTAGCTGTACCAAACCGTAGGAATCGGCCTCCCAATACAAATACCCATGGTGGTGGGAGAACAGGGCGTCGTTATTCCCCGTAGCATTTGTCCTTGTTCCATCTTCTCACTGTTGCTGTGACACCTGATCCTGAACATTCCATTCTTCTTTTTCCTTGTCAATCGGCGATACCATGGCCCTTCGTCGCCCTACATCCGATCCAGAATACCGTGGGCGAACCAAAGCGGCGGCTCGCCGCTGCCAGAAGAAGCAAGAGGAGCACTGGGCGGCTCACGGGGTGGACGACGCCTCACCCCTAGGTCATACGCGACAGAAACCACACGGAGCATCCAAGGTGGCCAGAAGAGTAAGGAATGTAACCAAGACAACGCGGAGGGCAACCACCGGAGTGCCGAAGGCGGTCAACAAAACACCGAACGAAGCTCGTCGAGGCCGCCGACAGGCAAAAGACAGCTACCGGTTGACGCAACGTCGTAGGAGCAACGTGGACCGAAACGGAGTGCTAGAGGACGAGGATTATGATAATGGAGAAGAGGAGGAAGAGGAAGGGGAAGACGAAGAAGATGAAGAAGACGATGACGACGACGGCGACGAAGAGGAAGAAGACGATGACGAAGACGAAGACGAAGACGAAGAAGAAGAGTATGTCCACAGCTTATTGTACTACATATTCTACTGCATGATCTAACCAGTGTGCAGGAGTGCATCCGACAACGAATACGTAAACAGCGATATACACATACCGGGAGACGTACTTGCTGCGTTGACGCCAAAATTCGACGAGCTGAAGAAATTAATACGAACGCAAGACGAGAGGTAGATCTTCCTCCCCCTCCGCACTCCCGCCTGTCGTTAGGATAGCCTGAGCTTGTGGCAACGTCACTCATCCGTGCTCACATACTAACGCTGGTATAGAGCCCAAATGAGGTGAACACGTTCGATGTGACTGGTTTCTAGTGGAGTTGCTGACTATGGATTAACGCATAGAAGCGATGCCAACGCCAAAGAGTGCGTGGATGCTTCTCACTTATCTGCTGCCGCCCTATGCTGACTGGCTCCCTCTCAGAATCAAAAAAGTAGGCCAGATGTGAGTAACTAGGGGCATGTCCAGTTGACCTCCATACCTGTCAAGTCCTCAATCTGGACAACTGGGCTGACTAGTTACGAAGCCTGGGAAAGTTGTCCCAAAGGTAAGTCATTGGCTAAAGCAGTATTTATTAGCTTCTCTGTTGATTTCATGGGAAACTAGGCTTAACGTGATAGATGAACGGTGAGATCCCGAGATGGAAGAACTCTGCAGGGTCTTCTTTTTCTATTGCCGACCGGCTGATTCACGAACTAGATCAATAGACATGGGCCACGGGTAATGTTTAACTGTTTTTTTCCTTTTTCCTTTTGTTCTTCCTTTTTTTCTTCCTTTTTTTTTATTTCTTTATTTCTTTTTTTTTACTTTCTATTTTATATCTTTCTTTTGTCTCTCTTTCGGCAACCTGATGTTCTGACCACTTCGCCTGCCAGACTAAGACTCGTCCATAACCAGTAAGATCTCCCGAGAGTGCAATGGAGTGTGAATGAGAAGAAAATAACTGAATTTCCCCCAGACTCAAAGAGCTACCAGGCCAGTACGAGCGGGCGCTTGCCTCCACCACCAACCAGCTAATGAACGGGAACGATAACGACGGGGTTTCCGCGGCGGCAAGGATGGAAGAGGTGCCTGGGACGGTCAATCCGAATGACATTTTGTACCATGGGCCTATGTAAACTTGCCGGCAAGCAAGATCATCTGTGCGGTATGCCGTGGGTGCAGGTTTGCGCGGAAACCTTTTTCCACCTTTGAAGAAAGAGGGCTTCGTCGGCGTCTGGAGTGGCGGAGTGGCGGAGTGGCGGATTTAGCGTTTGGGTTTGGCGCCAGCTCAGAAGGGTCGAAGCAAATAACCTCATCGCCTGGCTTTCCTTAACCCCTCGCTTTTCGCTTCCGTCTGAACATGGCTTTTTAATCAGCTATTTCGACGCTCTGTAATCTTCAGTTTTCTTCTTACATGTCGGGTTACATTTGTATCTACTCGATTCCGGATGCGGGCATTTTACGGTCTCGCACGGGATAGAGATCAACGACGCTCGTGTTCGAGAACCGTGTCAAAAAAAGTTTGTCGAACGCCAAAGTCGTGCTGTGACACTTGCTCGTATTGATGACGTCTGATGGGACGGCCACGATAAATTTCCTTCCTTTCAACTCTTTTACCCTTCCTCGCGAGGGTGTGATGTTGATCCCAGCTAGTAATCATCGTCAAGTGTGGAAACAAGGGTATTTATTCCACGCTCAAGCTTGCGCGCTCGCGTAACTGCGGCACCTTCACCCTACGATACTCCTGGCGCGTGCCGGCCGGTCTGCGCCGCTCAATCTTCCAGACTTGTCGCTTTGATACGCAGCGCTTTATGAAGTAAATTGAATTTAGGGATGTATAGCGGTATAGTAGCCGCGATGAGGCACGGATTGGACTTTGGGATACATTCATGCATTGTGCGCTATTCTACTCTCAAATAGCTTGCCCGTAAGACACTACGTAAGTATCGTCCTGTTGAACCACCTCGTTGTTGGCAATCGGCCAGTCGTCCTCATGATTCTGCTGCTCATAGTGCCACGGTGCAATCGGTACCAGCGACTGATCTCCGATGGCCTCGCTCTCCTGGGGCAGCATTTCGCGGGGGGTTTCCAATGGAGAACTGCACGGCCTGTGCCGAAACTCTGGGTTTTGGACAGATGGATGCAGCACGACGGGTGATGCATGCTGAGGTTCCTCTTGATGGATTGCTCGCAAGATCTTGATGTGCTCTTCGCCAAGGCTGATCAAGCGATGCTGCCAGCGCACGATACTCTCCTTGTACGAAATGCATGTCTCCAGGCGCTGAGAGATCTCAAGGAGCTGCTCGTTCTCGCAGAGTAGAAACTCATTCCGGTCGACTAGGAACTGGGATAGCTGCCCGATGGTTGTTACGGAATCTGTTTGAGCCGTGGAAATTTGCGGTGCCGTGAGAGGGGACGCGTCGGCCATGATGGGAGGAGCGCCGACAAGATTGTCGCGAATCGACATAAAGCATAGAGACCGCTGGCAAGAGTGTGAATACTGTGATTGAAATGAAGCAAGACTACACAGCGGCTGCCTCACAACCATATATACATCACTCGTTCGTTTTTGCGATGCTACAGCCGTTTACATTAGAGCGGCCAAAAACGGGTTCTCGGTCCTATGTTGAAGCTCCCTGATGCTACCCTACTAGTTGCATGAAACAGGACTCCAGACTTTCCGTAAGAGCCATGCGACCGCCGAAAGCTGGGCTATGGGATCTCCGCTCTACGCCATGCACACGCCGCACAGTTGTAAGCTCTCTAGTGAGCTTCGCCGCCACTCCAAGAGCTGTCTATGATATGTAATGGACAGGTACAATTCAATTATCATCTCTAAATCAACATATTTTTCGAAATGCTGAGCCATTGTCGATACATAGATTGTGCACTGGCAAGCCTGGTAAACTGAAAGTCTAAATCTATCCACTATCCACTGATGTACATATCAGACAAGAAAGCGCGTGCGAGTCCGCACGAGTTCGTATGTACGACATCAATTCAAATCGCCGTGCAGTTCGCAATCCACTTGCTGCCCTCCAGATCAATTTTGCGCAAAGCATCCCCGCAAGCCAGATCAAGCTGGTGGGCCGCCGCTGCGGAGTCGTCCAGTGCTTGAGAGATGGCGGACCAGATGGTTCGAAGGCTGTTGAGTTCAGACTCAAGCCGTAGAACGTCGTTTGCTAACTTATTGACTACTTGTGGACTGCCGTCGAGGATGGATGAAGGCGGAGAAGCGACAAAACGTTCGAGCGAAAATGGGCTGTCAGAATATAGACTCGAGGATGGCCGACTATTGGATTCCATCGGAAGCGCTGTATAAGGGACAAAAAGTCCAGTAGAGAAGGTATGCGTGCTAATGGTATTATAAGGAGCGTCAATAGCCCTAAGCTACGAGTTTTATGTACGAAAACGAGCTGTGAGGTTATGGCCGCATCACTTCGACGAAAGAAGTCGTTTTATCTTGGAAAGCCAATTGTTTGGTGCCATGCGCCCGTCCCATGCTATCTGGATAGACATCCGGAGCTAGACTATCACTTCACCCGCCCTTTCCGACCATCCGAAGAGGCATGGGTTGGCCAACACCGGAAGAAGATGAACCGTCAACTCGTCGCAATTAAGCGGCTGCCGGTAACGTCGGTATCGGATGCCCATAAACTATCCTGTATCGCGCATGAGAACGTTGTACGCCCCATCTCATTCTACCACAGCGGCGACGACATGTTCATCGTTCACGAACATCTGCCCCTCAACATATTTGATTTGTTGCCATTATCGGCGATCGAAATATCATGTATTATGAAACAGGTGCGGCGGCGATTTTCTTTTGCCCAGAGTGTGCCTAACTCTAGCAAGGTTGTTTCTGGCCTCCTCCATCTGAAACAGGCCCCCGTCATGTTTGGGATTGACGTCATCCAAGTCAACATGCGCGGTGTGGTCAAGATGGGTGAGCAGATTTCTTGCTCTTCTTGCCGTCGATATGTGCTGACCCTGTCGAGTCTTGGATTGGAACTGGGAATGTTGCGTGGAAAGTCTATTCAGAGACGCCAACGAAGCGTATCTAGTCGCTTACCTGCAAGGGGTTATGGCAAGTCTGCTCCAGAGCTGTTCTTCCACACCTCCGGATGCAGTAGAATTTCTCGAGGGCGAAAAGCTTCCAAACATGAACGCAAGTATAGTAAAAAGCCGGTCGCGGAATAGAGCTGACCATCCCCAGCATCCTTTCATCTGCAAAACAGGCGGCCCTGGTGTACTGACACAGGCCGTTCAATTCGCCATCGGACAGAGAATGATGACTCATAGATTTCCGTGATGGACAAGACATGTACATACGAAGATGGCGACGCACATACAGCCGTTATGGATCTACTACCAGCTACAATATAGACAGAGAATGCATGTTTACTTATCTCTACGTCCGGCAGTCGATGCCATGATGTATAGATGGCTAGCCCTTGAGAGGTTAGGCCAGATCTCTGCTGTTGCTCGTCGTTGTTTGATTACAAAGCAAAGCCGTACTAGAACAAAAGAACACATAGCCTAACTACTTGATATTTGTTCATACTATTCTTATCCCTCGTCACCAAAATTTCTATTGGTTGGTTCTATTCGAAACAACTATGGCAAGCCATACTCCTGAGTGAATCTTTAGGTATCGAATATTTGCTATGGAAAGATACTTTCTGGAGCTTTCTGCCAAGATGCTCAAGTGGTGGGTAAGTATGTTTTGTGGTATCATTGCTAGGTCCTAAAGAACTAAAGGCTATAAGTATTGCCACAAAGTTATCTTATTGGTTAGAAAAGTATCTTGTGGACGGGCTGAGACTTGTCCAACGCCAGAGCATCCAACCAACAAGTGCCAAAAGAAAAGATGAGCTCACGACGGTCGGTCCGACGATGGAACTTATGACGGTCCATCCCCCGCTTAATGCCTCGTAGAAAGCGCGAAGCGCTTCGCCCAAGCGGGCGAAACAAGTCAGCGCAGCGAGTCTATTCGTCATCAGTCTCAAGCTTCACTACTTCCATCCTAACGCGGTACTACTTACAGGGCTGCGACTCGGAGAGCCCATACAAAGCCCCGGCGCCAAATCAACCATGCCGACAATGATACCATCGCTTTGCTTATTGACAGGCCCTTCAACGGACCAAATCGCCCAGTGAACCTAAGGCCATGCACGAGAGCCGCATGGGCCCCTTTGCAAGATTCAAGGTGTTGAAGAAGGAATTTATAGGTGAAGCCTGGGGAGGGAAAATGAAGCAACGCTGCTTTAGCACACAGTGCAACTGCCGAAAGAGAGATAGGAGGTAACTGCGCGAGTGTCGTTTGTAGCTGAGATAGCCGCATCATGACATATGCAATTCCCCACACATGCGAGAGCAAACTGGTTTTTCGAGGTCCGGTGCTAGAGCCGCTCTCTTGAGGTGACATCATTACTTTCGTCAAACAGGGGAGCTTATATCACTGGAGTTTCAGTCAGTGATGTGCCCAGCGATGCCGTAGCGTATTTAATGTGTCTAATCACCTAAAGTCGACAGCCGATTTTGAGCCAAAAGCGCGTTACGGGGAAAGGCTGGCGGGAATATAGCAAAGCAGTATCAGGTGTTCGTATCTAACGGACGAAAGTCGCCTTCGACCCTCTAAAGATGGCCAAACCTGTTCATGTGTCGCTTTACCACGGGGTTTATGCGCACTAATAATGGTGTTTTATCTTAATACTAGGTCCACCAAGTTTTCCTGAATCGGATCCGTCACTGCATTGTAATTTGGCCGATTTTGTAAGTAGCAAAAAGCAAGACTACGATCAATACTAAAATGTCGCTAGACGGTGGATGCTATGGATTCTGCCCTACGGGGTCTGATTAAGTCAGCTACAGGAGGCGCCTCCCACCTGTCTTGCCGTTAAGTGTTGATGGAATGCATGTTAACGATCAAGTTATCGACTCCAACCACGGCCAGAGGAGACAGATTCGGCGGGTAGATACAATGTCCTATTTGATGTCTTGCTAGTCTGTCAGTCTGTCAGCCTATCGTTGACCGATTAAAAACGACCGGCGCTGATTCGGCTGTATCTAGTCTTTCAATAAAAGCGAAATTCAGCAGAGGCCGAACGCACATCCGCCATTTCGTGTTATTATTAAGTCCGAAGGACTTCTATTACGACGACAACTTGACTTTTACTATATCAGGTATAGGCCCCATCGCCTGCAAGTATCTCTGACATCTGCGATCCAGTTTCCCACTCCCTTCGACGAATTGTCTCTCAGTTGGTGCACAGAAACCTCCGAAACGGCCAAGTCAACCTTATGCTGTAAGAATAGTTGAATCCAGCAAACTCCAAGTATGCAGCAACCTTTTGCTACCGTGGTGTCGATACGCTGTTTCCGGTGTCGACGGTGGATTGAGAGTACGTCAACGGATGATATGCCCGCCGTCAAGATAGAAAAACTAGGAGACAATTTCTATTATTGCCTTCCATGTGATAAAGACACGGGCTATTCAATGGAAGTACTAGGGAGCAAACGGGCTGGCTGGGACCCACCTGGCTCGGGAACCGGCTCTCAAAACATCAACTCTTGAGGTTGAAACGTCGGACGTCATCGAGAACATGAATTAAGCAAGGCGGAAAGCGTAAGGTTCTTGGATTAATTTTGGATTCGCTTCTAATACTCGATGGTTGGCTGCATGATGTAGCCGGCTGCAAGGAGTAACATACTCTACTTGGTCTTCACCATTCGATAGGGCCATAGAGTTAAACTTGTTAGGTGTATCTTACGCATACCAGTCAGAATTCAGACAGCAAACCACGTATAAGCTTAGAGGCATCATCATCCAAGCATTTAGCCAGAACAAGGACACATCAAGAAATACGTCTAGTTACCATGACACTTCAATGTGAGCCACGAGTCTGACAATGCCTATTATAGTCAGCAAAGTTTTATCTCGGGCAGTAACTACTAATGAAACCTCTTCATTTCACGCTTTCCGGGAGCTATGTTTAGATTTCAAAACAATCTCTACGTAGTATAAACAGACTGCAGCATTTTAGATGTATCTTGATGTACTTAAACTGCTCATTCAAGCTTTTTACTGTGCTACATATAGTGAGTCGCTTGAGCTTGTGTTCGTGTAAGTTAGACTGACCGGTCGAGCCTAAACTCGCTCGCCAAACGGTTACGTCCTGCCACGCTGATACTCCATCAAGGACATTTCTAATAAGCACAGGAAAAGTATCTGGCCGACAACAAGCCAGTCAAAAGGAGCTTTTTCAGGTCCTATTCAGGCCGACGCTCAGGAGGCTTTAACCTTTCGACCAAAACCGGGCTCCATGTATTCGGTTTCCACAGCTAGCATTTAATATCTGCTTTCTTCCCAGCGGTGTCCTGGATCTATCGTATCCTCGCTTTTGCAACTACCAAAGGTCACATTTTCCCTCTCTTTAAATTAGGATAGTTAATCTAGAAATCTAGTGATTCGCGCTAGAATAACCCTTTCAGCTGGGAGCCCGCTCGCTGGGTCGTTGCCACCGGCTCGGTGGCTCATATTCCTATCCGTGTTTGATTAGGAAACAATGATAGAACGATTCCATTAAATTTATGGGAAAACCGTCTGAGACTATTGCTGGTATGGCTCACAGGGAAAATGGTGAAACTCCAGAGGCACCATCGGACGACGTTCATCCTATCGCTACTTTTAATGCTGTTTCTACCTGCACCACTCTGCATCACTACCTAGACGCAGTCATTGGTGACTTTGCGTCGAGAAAGAGCTCAACCTCTGACATACAGACGTCGGATTGTGGAACTTCATCCAGAGCCGAGCATATGCCGGAGAAGAGAACTATTATCGCTTGTAGTGCTGTGACATCTCCGAAAGGATGTAGGCCGAAATCGAGGATACCGCTTTTTGGAGGAAGCAGTGTTAGTCAACAATTCACCATATCCGATACCCAGACGAAGTCTTATCGCTACTCATATGTCGTCCCTTCTCACCATGAACCCGGAATTGGATTCGAGAATGTTTGGGATGGACCAAACTCCTCACGCACGGATCTGATTCTTAAAGTTCGCTGTCAATCGTGCAACTCTCAATACGAAACTATTGCTGGAAAGCCATTCCCTAGCATCAAACGATCAGAAACGAACTATAGAGGAACCAACGGCGAACGACTTGATACGCTTGACGAAGGTCCGAAAAGTTGTTTTGACACCTCCTCGGATTCTGATAAAGAACTGGTCCGACGTTTTGATCTTGCACGGAGGATGAGGAGAAAAATGAACTATATTTTTCGGAAAATTAAAGAGGCTTATACTTTAGACAAGGATGAAAAAGCCTTCTTCGAAACTCGCCGAAGAACTCGAATAGGCGTAGCCCTCAGCGAACGTCGGCCCCCCAAGTTTATAGATGGTAAAAGAGTGAAGTATAGTTAGGCCTAAGGTGTATGTAGAACTACTCTAGCTTTGTATCAAACGCGGTGTACATGGTCATCAACTAAATATTGAAAGGTAGTTTGCATTGGAGCATAGTTACGCCAACTGAAAGAGCATTACTACCAGTGAGAAGAGATGACGATGCACCGTATTGGCATACGAATACGCCATACACATGTATAATGATTCATACGTATGTATACACGGTATGGTCGATATTTGTCGATGTGCGCAATATTTTGAATTTCACCTAGGTATAGGATCGGAACCCCCTGACGGCACAAAGGCAACACAGATATGCTACTGAAGTCTACGGTACAAGTCCATAAAGTAGATTTCTTCGCTTACCAAGACGGGCTCGCTATCCCAAGAAGCTATTTTACCACCTTCAAAATACTAGGGCTGTTTCTTACCGAACTTTGTTCCTCCAATCGTTTCCTTTCGGCGTATTCATGAGTGATAACTAATTCAATTTACCTATATTTGAAATCGTTACCGTATCAAATCAGACAATAAAATAGTAAGCATGTTCCTCGACGTATGTATGTAAAAGGATTCGCTGTAAAGCTTTTGCCATAGAACGTCGGTTCTAACTCGATTCCTTTACCTTGCTGTGTTTTGTAATCTGATATTTCGAACGGATCCCGCATACTAGTACGAACGCAACTCGTATAGACTTCTACTTCAAAACTTCAGTAAAAAGACTCCGGACTTTAGCGACTTTACGATTTCGTCGACAACCTGGCGAAAGATGCCGCGGGGGACTCCTAATACCAAAAGCTCTGGTGTCAGTCACAGGAGTAGAACGACCGCTCGAGACCAATGCAGGAAAGCGCTTGCAGCGCACATCAGTGAGACTTCGCCCTGCCTACACTATCATTCTCCGTCAATACTAACAATTGCAGACCAGGTGACTGGACTCCTGATTACCCCCACCCAAGTTCGTCTCATGAACACTGAGAAGCAAGGATACCAATGGATCCTGAATGATGCGTCACTAAAACCGGTATTTGACAAAGGACTCAGCAAGCTTGGGGTGACAATCTATTGGATGCTTTACCACAACGTTGGACGTACTTTTAAGGCCATTCCGGTCGAAACGCGGGACGGGCCTTGCCGTCGCGTGTTCCGCTCCCTTCCCCTGTCTATTAAGCCCAACCCGACGTTGGATCGTGACTCGAAGGCGCATAGCAGAAGCGCCGATGAGTTAGAATCACCCACCCCCAATGCTCCTCCAAAAGATTGGATCAATGGTGCCAAGACGGAAGACCTCAGAACGAGGTTACAGAATGTATATGCTCAGTATGAGCTGTCCATTCAGCAGCTACAAGAAGTCAGAGTTAAGCTACAGTCCGCCGCCAGTTTGATCAAATCTCATGCTGTAGGGACCTACTTACTAGCAAACAGTGGTGGCGGACTTGTAGATCACCTATAAAACTCGCAAGCACGTACGCTTGAACAGGAGGAAGGAACCGAACAAGCCTTTGGCGATGAGACTATGCCAGAGGATTGGGGAACAATCGAGGGCGTCGCTCGATTTGCTCCCATCTTCGATCAATTTTCATGTAGGAGGAAGGAGTTGTGGAGAACGCCTTTAGCGGCTAATGTAGTCATCTGTATCTCTGTACCTACATATCCTTGATTCAGTAAGCTCGATCTTCCTAGAATTTGGATGCTATAGATGGATATTCATAAGGCTGCCACAAGACACGCACCTTGAGATGAAGCATCATGGTCATCTCAAGTTGATGGTAATCGAATCTTGAGAAAAATTCAATCAACACCGCTAATTCCAGGACAAGACCAGCTACCTTCCTTTGCAACGCCTTTTTGCCTATCCTCCCTAAACATGTGTAAGCCTTGATGCTAGGCGGTGAGCCATTTTCCGGAAGACAAAGTCAAAAGCGAGATGTGAGGAAAAAAGCTTCACGTCTTCATTTAAGGGCACAAGGGGAGAGATCCTATACAGTTTGGGTGCGTGGACATGAAAATACTTCGGCACTATTGAAACCTCTTGACTGTAGCAATTGTCAGACGATACGTGTATTCGGTCTATTGATTAATCCAGTGTATTCGTGTCATGTTCGTATTGTATGTTCTGTCCCTAACGGGCCCAAGTTTAATCTTAGGATCCCCGACCCACACGCAACACCCTAGTATGTTCGGTAAGTAACGTATGTATCTTGATAGACAACCAAGTTCAACCGGCGCTATGCATCAATGCGCGTCTAGATCGACTAGTTCTGCGTGTCGCAGCTATATCGGTGTTGGAAACCCGAGGATCCACCTTCCTTTGGGATTCGGTCCAGCGGTCCGAAGGTCCTATCTGAAATCATTCAGAGATAAAGTTACAAATAAACCCTACGAGGAACTCTTGTCTCAATAATACCGTACATAATACATAATCAATTCGAACTAACGACTGCATTCAGCGCTCCTGATGTTTACAACTACCGATCAACGATATGGACTGCTATCTGTCATTCGAATGGGAGCTACTTCCACGGTTTTCGGCGCGTGCGCCTGGTTGAATTCCGTCGTTGGGACGCCGTTCTGTTGACCCGGAAATAGTCTTTTAGCTCGTCATGCGCACAATAATACTTTAGCGGGGTTCGTTGAAGTCTGCCTTGAGCTCTCACAGCTACTGTAGAAGGCGCCCCAACTGAGCTCCTAAACGCCGATTCCTGCCCCCTGGAAACTTTTAAGCCACGACCCCGCCACTTCGACTGGTCCAAGCAAGTATGGAATTTCTAGAAAGTTTGCAGACCGAAGCCTCACAACGCCCTCTCTCTTTTGAAGACCTGTTATCATGCCAAAAGGCGGTGGAGTCACTTCAAAAGTTTTGGCCCATGTGGAGTCCCTTCCAGCAGACCGACGCTCCTCATAGGCATCTTCTACAGCAACAGAGCGAGGAATGGAAGCAATTCGCCACTAACGTCCATGAGTTGAGAGATGCATCTGATGACGTAGTCCCTTGGTCTAGAATTCATTTTGCACGGACAGGGGAGATCTCGGACGAGGACATTAACGCGCATCTTGATTTACAGCGAAACTCTGGCACCAAGTTCACAATCGCTTCTGTCACTCGGTATGAGAGATTTGAGTCACGTATCGGCGATCTTGACCCTAAAAAAACCTGGGTAATACCTGTAAAATGCGCATCTAGTTGGTGCTTTGCGGTTGCCTACCCCGACTGCACACACTGGTACGACAGCAGCGGAGTGTTGCAGAAACCGAGCCTTCTAGACTGGCCTAGACACAATCAGTCTAGGAAAAGTGATACGGGCGTGATCATGCTTCTGGGCATACGTTTAGTGGCAAACGGTTTGCCTCATGCATCTAATCAGCACATTGAGAAGGGCCTCGAGTCTTTTCGTGTTAGATTGCTGGTTGAATTGTGCTGCCAAAAGATAGATCCGGATCAGCAAGCCTTTGAGGCCGTCGATATGCGCGTTACTTCGCTGTTAGATAGACAGCGTGATGTTGAACCCTCGTCCTTCTTCCTGGACGCTTGGGTACCCGTAACTGATCAAATAGAACAGCCTCTGGCTTCCGGGGTGGGTAATGAAGAAACCATAGTGACGTCTACAACGGATGCACTCGATGCTGTAAGCGCGGCGAATCCCTTACCACGGACCGACGTTCTACGTCTTTCACCTGACGCTACAACCTTAGAGGTGACTGATAACAACTCCGAGAACTACAACGACGGCTTCGAGGGTCGTGGAATCGATCTGCGGGTATCCCAAGAGGCTCGAAGCACGCCCTACGGGCTAGATAATACGGTGAGGAACCGGAGAAGCCCGTCCAGCTACCACGAACCACGCGAATGGCCGAGCCCCGTCGATTACGACGCTGCCGAAATGAAAAGCATTTTGCTGGTGCTCAAAAATGCTGTAATAATGGCTAGATCTACACCGATATCGCCACATATGAGCATTCCAGCATTATGTAATGCTGTAGGGGTAGGTATAATGACCAACGACTTCCACTATCGCTACTACCAGACTCGTTTGTATGAAATGATTGCTTGGCGAAGCAATGGGGGTGAATATGAGATAAACCCGCGTCAATTCAAGAAGCTCGAGGGGTACTTTAACCCAATTTCAAGGAAGCATCTTCGAGAAAAAGGTATTCGAAAGGAAGCAAAGCTATGGTTGGAGTTGTGTGACATTTGTGCGTTGGAAAGGATCAACGTGTACTCTTTACTCTGTGCAATTCCTAAGCGTCGCCGCTTCTCAGAAACAAGATTGGACAACTTGGTGGAGCGACTAAAGGACCCGGGAGATCAACTGCAAACGCTTATGAGAGAGATAAGCGGGCTCTGCGAAGCAATTTTGACCTGTAAGCTCCCGTCCAATTTCTTGGCTATCGAGACCTTTTCGGTCAAGCAATTCGAGACATTCACCTTTCAAGACTTTACCACATTTACAAGTCATCGAAGTAATCATCGGGTTCCAATTTCGTATGCACGCCCGCCAGCTAGAAATAGATAGGCGATCATACAGAGACTGGGAATTCGTTGAAAATTAAAGGTCCCACATGCAGGACGGTGATCTTAAGGTTCTCAGGGCGCAACTTGGTCGATTTACAAATTTCGAGATTCGATCATATGGGATACGAACCTTCGGCAAGTTTTCACGACAGCAATAATAATAACGTCACTGTTGCCGAGTGCAATGCGTGTTCGCTTCTTTTCTACCTCCTACCTGAGACAGAAGAGAACAACTTTCCAGCAAATGGGCACATTGCTATACTCACAGGGATACAATCTATATCTTTGAACAAGCTTCCACGAAAGATTACGATTGTCCTGTTGAACAAGGGTAATTATTTAACAAGAGCGAACATAATACGAACAAACTTGATTCGATTGATGGACTAAAGGCGCGCACTGTCTGGCACCTTCAGAGGGCATCGGATGATTCTTGTACACGTTTGTCAATTGCGTGTCTAGGCAGCTACTACTCGTAACACCACTCTAGACCGGCATGTCGCGTCCACGTAGTATAGCCCTCTGAGAGGGTGACATCCAGAGACTTCAACTAACTAGGGTTATCTTACCCCTCGATGCATCTTATACCGTAGGTTTTGCAACTAAAAGTAATGATTCCATCAGTAAACAAAACTCTCTCGACGCCGTATGAAGGGCAGCAGCACAACAGTTGGGTAAAGGGTCAAAGGACCATGTTATCTTACGAAAGAGGCCAGGATTAAGTAGAACGCCGAAGCCGCGTTACTTGTTGCGAGAAACAGAATAGAATTCTACCAATATCTAGCATATCGCCCGATTGTTAAAGACACAATTTCGTTTCATCGGCACGGCGAAACAAAGCCGCTTGCAAAACAGGAGCTACTTGACACTCTAAATCCATTGGAACCCAAATGTACTAGATCTGTTATGGCGGCCCCGCATACTTGCCACGAATCCGTCGTGCAAGTTGCATATCTCTCTGCATTATCGTGACGCGCTTTGCGTGTATTGCAAAGAGATTCGTGTCTTCGAAAAGGCTGACTAGAAAGGCCTCGGCCATTTCTTGTAAAGCTTGTATTGCATGAGTCTGCCAACGGAAACCTTCTCCTCTTGGGCGCATGGGTAAAGCTATTTCTTTGATCTGCTCAATTAACGAATTGTCCAATTTTGGAAAGTTAATCTAAAGACTGACTAGCCGTGAGAATGGAAGCTTGCGTAACAAGAGCTCTGTGCTTGCTTGATAATATCTAATTTCACGGAGGGCAGCCGTCCCTGGCCGGCGACGGCGTCGTCTTCCCACAGGAACCGGATCACCAGCTGACGTAGAAATTGTTAACGGGAGACTAATCTAGATTGGGGGATTAGGAACGGATGCTGTGCACATACGTTGAACATCCCCTGGTCTGGGGGGGTCTCTTCGCCACCTTGGAGGCATAGCGTATGACTCCGGGTTGTATCAATCAATCTATTCATCAGCGAAACTAGCACGCGACACCACAACGGCTAGGTGACGCAGGCTCGCTTTCTTAACTTCGCAGCGAAGTCATCGAGATGAATAGGGATAATTTTGTAGTATTATCACTTGTGGTTGGTATATATGTGTAAGACGTGATCATCCAACACTCAAAAACCTCACAATCTGGCGTTTTGAACTTTTTTCACACCGCGGCCGCATACTCTTCACCCAAATTATCACCTAGCTATACCCGCTCCTACCGAGACTTTAGTCCAGCGCCGCTCCTGGATGTTGTCTATTTAGGAAGCAAGCAAGCTCTTAGGCTCCAAAACAACTACTTTTGGCTTTCAAGAAACTACAGTCGGAAACTAGCCGTTGATACTAGCATAGTCAGGCATGCTAGTGCGTTTTTAATCTTGTCTTTACTCGCTACGTCCGTATATATCGGCTCCGTTATCCCATCAAGGGCAGGGTTTCCATAGTTACAAAGAACACATCGGGGCTCACAGCTAGAGTATCATAACCCGATGCCAACGCAGCTGCCTAATAATAGTTACCTGCTACAATACGTATGTACTCCAGTGCGAGAGCGAAATGTGTGAGACCTATGTGGAATGCAACAAGTCTGCATGGACATGAAAGGACATGTTTCTTGAAGCTTGTTGGTAATGCACTAACTTGTCAGCCTGCCAACAGTTTTAAACTACATGACCGTCTCGCAAGTGCTGATGACTCCTGTTTCGGTAGTAGAAGTGAATAATGTGAGTGTTTAGAACACTGTACCCTGGGCGTCCCCCAGAATCGGAAGCTCGCTTATGGACATTACAAGGGCCAAGCCAACTATCTAAAAGTAGCCTTATGAGTAAGTTCTAGGGCGTATTCTTATTCTTACTTGGCGGCTACCTTGTACTAGACATAAGCTATGGTGTAAAGAGATACAACACATCTAAAGAAAACCGTGAACTTCAAATACCAAAATGTACTTGTACATAGTACCTATTTCCTATAACTGTGCCATTCCGACTAAAAACTCTCCAGCGTGCTAGAGAAGATGGATAACGAAGGTGCTAAGAAGGGCGCACCACAGAACAGACCCGGACAGCCTGAACCCATGACCTGCTGCCGAAATTTCAAGCGGCGTCTGTGTAGGATCTGCGGTAGGAGTCCAATGTGTGGTCGACGTGTTGTTCCCCAGTAGTGGCAACGGAGTCTTTGTAGGGTGAGGCGCGGGGGTCGTTGGCTGCCACACCAAAGACGAGTAGCTGTTGGGATCGGCAGCCGAAATAATTTCGGCGGGTGTAGCCAGTGGTGTTTCATTAGTCCAATATTGGGCTGACGCAGTTGAAGGTTGTGGAGTTGCTTGGGGGAGCTGGTAGCAGTAACATCGTGAAGCGGACTACGTTTCTGTGGTTAGTCATAGCTGTTCATGAACTAAGTTTACTGGGAAGCTCTAAAATTTACGTTGATTTTGCACACGTGTGTTGCAACAATCTGTGTGTCCGCTCTTGGGATAAGCATGATGAACTTCAGGGGCGATGGAACTTCGCCAGGGCCTGATGTGCTTTGAAAGTTATATATCAAATTGAGACTTTACGGAGTAGGTTTTGGGTTAATATTTGGGATCGCAGCAGCCGTAATGGACGGTTGGCCCGCTACGTTGAGGTCTGCCGCACCATTACTCTCAAAGGAAAAGAAGGTGAGGGCAAAAACTAGGCCGAAAGCGGCTTCATGAAGTTACCTTAATTATCCCAAGGTTCTCCCCGCGGTGTCTCTTCCTCTGAAGGCTAGTCATCAACTTTCACTCGAGAATACATACCATGCTCGCAAGATCAAAGGCCACCATTTCATTAGTGGTGCACTGTCTCCTTATTCTTAGTCTCGTCTCCGTCAGTGGTAAGCTGCTTAGCGATGCAAAAAACGAAAAAGAAGGCATTTTCAGCATTTCAGTAATTCCTCAAGCCTTGGTTCCGTTGTACCGTATAGTCTGTAACCGTAATGAAGCTAGGGCGTGACGTTTTCGTGAGAGGCCTGCCTGATCCAGTAGAAAAAATCCAATCACACGCAACGGACGTCGCTAAAGGGGCAGGTGGCCTTGTCAAGGAAGCAACGACAGCTGTAGTCCGAGCTACAAGAGTAGTTGAAGATGTCAAGAACAAAGCGAGCAGTGCAGTTGCAGCGGCTGAAACGCTCGTCAACGGGGTCATCCCCGAGTCTTGCAGCGTCGGTACCAAGTTCGGATGCATAAAATACGTCGACGGCAGCTCGGACTGCACAGAGCTTCCGATGCGGGATAACGAGGGGTTCGATAACCTCACGAAAGCCATCCCCGGAGCCGAGTTGCTTATGACGGCGTTGCAACAGACCCGGGCACTGGAGATCTTCTTCGGTCTAGGTGTTGCCTTCATCATCCTCTCTGCCGGTTATTCATCACTAAATTCTTTGATTGTTATTCTGCCAGCCATTAAACTAAATTTACCACTCAGGGCTTGTCTTTGCTGTATCCTCAGCCTTCTGGCTTCAGCAATGTTTAGCTGTTTCATAGGATTCGTCATGATCATATATTCGTCTGCTCTTGCGTTGGAGAAGCTAACAGATGCTACTCTTGTTCGCGGATTCGCGTTTGAAGCCTCCATAATCTCATTGGTAGTGTCCGTGCTTCATTTGGTCTGGGTAATTATAGAAGCGTGTATAGGTTGCTGAGCCGTCCCTGTTCTCTTTTTCTTTCATTTCTCTCTCACTTTCTCAGACATGGTGTATAGTCAAGATTATCCACGATTCCTTCACAATGGCACAATGGATGGTCTAGGTCGCTCTAGAACTTCGTAAGATACTTCTTTGGAAGAACGAGGAATTCAATTAAATCACCTTTCCCCGGACTATTCACTATCGTGCTACCCTAAGAGTCAAGACATGATATACACCAAGTGAAGGAGCGTCTTAATACATGCTGCATTATGTATAGGCATTGGTACCTAGCGTGACTTGAGCGTGCAATGTCTGTAACTAAGGAGTGTGCGATGAGGAAACACTAACCTGCTCCCGTGAAGAAGGTCCCAATTAGCGGCATTCACGTAGACCGTCCCGCCTGATTTAACCTGTGCTCTTCAATCGAAGCTATGCCCAATTCGATCCTAGATATCGGCGACAACTCAAGGATGAAACGAACATCTCAACCACTGCCAGCGTATTTGACGATGCTCGGGGGGTGGGGGGTGTGGATTCACCAAATACTTTTTTTTATCAATGAAACCCATGGCATCAAAATTCGTACTAGGGTCGAGTATCCAAAACCTTCCACGAGTACGTGGGCAATACGTTCGTCAGAGAACGCAAATTTACTGGGGAGGGCGTTGCGCTGATGTGTAGAGCCGCTAGGCGCCCGTAGATCTTTAGAACTACAGGCCGTGTCTCCATAACACACCTCAATAGAAGGAGCTGATGGGGCCCCATTGCGGCTTGGGATGTTGGCGTCGGCCATTATCAGCCGCTAGTCACAATTTGGATCTCGTCGCTAGTCCTTGGGCAGTTTTGTACATGCTGGAAATCTAACTGCTTCGAGACCTCTTGCTTAGTGTGCCTACAATCTAATGTCGAAAGTCTGGTTCCGATAGTTTTGGGTGTTTAAACGTCTTTAAATGGCCAGAAAACGCCTAAATCAATCTGCAACGCCGGGACCGGCCCCTCGCGCGCCGTTTCGCGACTTGAGCTGGGATGTGTGCATCACAAATGGCCCAGGATCTCGGTCCACACCCCCTTCGAACCCGGAAAGAGACGCCAAGAATCAAACCAAGACCTAGGTTAAGTATAACTCGGCTGAAACGGTACTTCTAATAGAGTATTTGTTTACTTTAAGATCTGTGGTGGCACGCGGGACCAACAGCATCTCGTGCCTAAGCTACCCTAACACAAAGAGGATAGGAAGCAACATCCGCATCACCGTCACAGGGCATCGTTTCTATGATAGAATCAATCTCTCCGGGTGTCCTTCGAATTGCCAGAGCCGCAAGCGACAGGCTGCCTGGTGGCGCTCAGAATAACAGAGGTATCGGTGTTGTTAGTTTCATCACGGCAGTGGGAAGCGGGTCCATAATCTTCGCCATCCAGTTCTTCTTATTTCTACTACTCAGAAATCACTTAGTTCGTATTTTGTGAGCTTACCAGAATCAGCCTGGGGCCGGATACTGACGAAGGTAAACAGCAAGTCAAAATCGTTTCTGGCCTCCCCGCATGAGCGGCTCCAATGGCAACACTCCGGGTTCCTTACCACCGTCAAGTGGCTGTGGAACGTATGCGACGAAGACACGATAAAAAAATGTGGGCTCGATGCGTACTTCTTTCTTCGATATCTACAGAGTCTGCTAGCCATCTTCCTTCCAATCGCCGTGGTCGTAATACCAGTGTTGTTACCGGTGAACTATATCGAGGGTCGGGGTAGCCAGCTAAACTCTGACCGGGGAAACTCGACTGGGACAGACCAGGCCACAGGGTTAGATACTCTGGCGTGGGGAAATGTGCGGCCGACGAACACCAACCGCTACTGGGCGCACCTGTCAATGTCTGTTGTCGTCGTGACGTGGGTCTGCTTCATCTTTTTCCATGAGATGAAGCGGTACGTAGAGGAGCGGCATAAATATCTGACGAGGGCTGAGCACCAGGCCAGGCCTTCCGCAAGAACCATATTGGTGAATTCAATCCCTGCCTCCTTGCGAAGCAAAGAAAAGCTGAAGAAAATTTTTTCTCTGTTCCCTGGGGGTGTGAAGAATGTGTGGCTGAATAGAGACCTCTCCTCGTTGACAGAGAAGATCGACCGACGCGATGCGATCCATCACAAGCTCGAAGAAGCCGAAACTCTCCTTATCAAGGCCACTCAAAGGGCTTGGATAAAGGCTGGCAAGCCAGTTCTGAGACCCCATGGCGCGTTAGGAGCCGCTACTGGCGGGCATCAGCAGTCAAAATCAGCGTCTCAGTGCCGCACGCAACTGCGGAGCGTCTTCGACAGCCGGACTCCTCGGGTTTTGAACGCGAATCGTAGGGATCTTGAGAAGCGAGGAAACTCAGTCTTGGAAGACTATAGCGGCAATCGCGAAAGACATGACGAAGCATGGCCTTGGTACAACATACTGAGTAGAAACAACCGACCCTCCCATCGGTTGCCGCTTCTCAGCTCACAATGGCTTCCCCGGGTCATGCCCTTCTCCAGGAAGGTTGACACCATAGATTGGTGTAGAGAGCAACTAGAGACTCTAAACTCGGAGATCGACCTGCTACTGAATAGCCCGGAAGAGCACTTCCCGCTCGTAGGCTCCGCGTTTATCCTATTCAATACTCAGATCGCAGCTCACATGGCCTGTCAGAGCGAGATTCTCCATCTTCCAGGGCAGATGACTCCCAGGATTGTCGGCTTCTGCCCCAGGAGTGTGATATGGGCCAATCTGGGCGCATCCTACTGGGCAAGCTGGTTCCGGTCAGTCACAGTGTATGTTATTCTGTTTGTCATGATCTCGCTCTGGTCTATCCCTGTGGCCTGGACGGGCGCTCTGAGCCAAATCGACCAGATCGAAAGCAGTCGTTGGCAGTCGTTTCTCGGGGACGCGCGAATTTTCAGAACGGCCGCTCAAGCAATTGCGGGTTTGTTGCCCACCGTACTGCTGGGAGTTCTCCTCTACCTCCTGCCACTGTTCCTAGAGCTCTTGGCCGAGTTCAAGGGCGCTAAGACTCATGCCATCAGAGACGAGTTCGTCCAGAAATTCTATTTCGCCTTTTTATTTATCCAGGTCTTCCTTGTCGTCTCAATTGCCTCCTTCTTTACGACGTCGATCGATGAACTGGCAGCCAACGTGGAGGAGCTTGGGGGCGCAAAAGACGTGCTCGATATCCTTTCCCGAAACCTACCCAAAGCGGCCAACTACTTCTTCTCGTACATGATCTTGCAGTCCCTGTCAGCCAGCTCCGCAACACTTCTACAGGTAGGTGCCATCATCACACACTATGTTCTCGGCCCGTTACTGGATACAACCGCCCGCGCCAAGTGGCTCCGCCATACCAGCCCGATCTCCATCAGATGGAGCGCTGTTTTCCCCGTCTATACAAACTTCGCGTGCATTGCTCTCACGTACTGCATCATTTCTCCCTTGATATCTATCTTCGCCATTCTCACCTTCAGTCTTTTGTGGGCGGCTCAGCGGTACATGATACTCTACGTCTACCAGTTCGAGTATGATACCGGGGGGGTGCTCTACCCCCGCGCGCTCAATCAGACTTTCACCGGTGTCTATGTGATGGAGCTCTGCCTCGCCGGTCTTTTTTTTATAGTAAAAGATGAGCATGGAAGGCTTGCATGTACAGCACAGGGTGTAATCATGATTCTGCTGTGCGTTTTTACAATTCTCTACCAGATCTGGCTCAACAGAGCATTTTCGCCTGTCTTCCATCATCTACCTATAGAAAACAGTGATTTCTTAGGAGGAACACCGCACCGAGATGTGTCCATCAGTGAACGGCAAGTCTCAGAGTATAATAGCGATGGCGACACCTGTAGCCCCAATGATAAAGGAACCTATGGCAAAAGCTCAGAGGTAGCCACCTACATTGTACAATATTCCGAACTTCCCACAAGGCTGGAAGACATACCTGCATGTTTGAGAGAAAGCCTCATTCGGACTGCTTTCGAAAACAAGGCCCTGCGCGCTTCACGCCCTACGGTGTGGGTACCCAGAGATTGTCTCGGGGTAAGCGACTGGAGGATTCGCCAAACAACCAGTCAAGTATCTATGTCTAACCGCGGTGCCTTTCTCGATGAAAGGGGTGGCCTTTTGTTGGACTTGTGTCCTCCGGATCTCACTAGGTTTGAAAGAGTAAAGCTCTAGATTGGGTTATCTTGGATGATTAAACGTTGCATTTGGTTGATATTCCCAATAGTTGATTGGAAGCAGGTCCTTCATAAGGACGTAAAGGGACGATAGGTTAGAGAATGGCTAATTCAATTTATCGGATTGTCGCACTTTGGTGTGCTAAAGGGGTCTGAAACCAGGTCATGAAAAAGGAGTAGTGGCAGTGAGTACATTGATTCTAGCTTGTGTAGAGTGATTGCCGCATATCACTGGATACCTATATAAAACGGTATCGCAGGCACGGATGGACAGTCAGGATCAAATGGTCCCTTGATATCTACCTAGAGGAGCGACGAGAATCGGTCACTTATACTTGCATCCATACTGTTGATTGTCCGGGCAGCAGACAGCAGGCTGCTACCTACTGTTAAGAATTTGTTGTAAACGTGAGGTTCCTCACACTGGTCATGATCCTTACCCTTGATGAACGGTATCCAGCTTCACGTCTGACTGGTCGCAACAAGGATTCCAATCCTTATGACGTGAGCTTAGATAGCTCTGCCCGGACGCGTGGCTGTTCGATTTCTTTCTTCCTTTATACAATTCTCATCAATTGACTGGTGTGCCATCAATGATCCCTGTGGAGCCAATTGTCTGACACTCCGCCGCTTGTTGCTACCTCCATCGTGCATGATGAATTCATGGTTCTAACGAGCTCTGCAGTGTAGTCTCTCGACGACCACTCACTCCGAACCACACGTTTCAGGTCAAACACGGGCGGCAAAAAGTCGAAGTAACATCTGGTCACCGTTTGGTGCTCTTCCTTCCATTGCTCCAGCATATCTTGTTCTTGCCAGTGAGTTTCTACGCCTCCACGAACTCATGACCATACGTCTTAATCACCCAGTCGACAAATTGCTTCCACTCCGCTTTCCAATGGGAGTAAATACAGTCGTACTCCGAAGAATCTAAGCAAGCGTGCTCCAGACTCCAAAGCACAAGCTGCTTCCAACCAAACAGTCCCATATCAGCCTTACCAACCATAACCTGATAGAAGTCGTGAGACAGAGAAGATCTATATATCACCGTTAACGCATGAATGAACAGACTTATTACCCAGGCAACTTACCGGAACAGTGTTCCATTATCAGAGCTAACAGTGCAATGCACGTTGTTGGCCAAGAGTTGGTACATGGCGTGCCCACTGGCACGGGGTGTGAGACCCAATATCTCATTGGAAATCGGGCAGAGTTCAAGACAAACGCCGCGCTCTTTCATACGCTGCATCAAATATGGATGTTTCGCGAGCGCGAAACCATGGCCGATTCGTCTAGAACTCAGAAGCAGCGCATCGACTAAGTTGCCATCTGTGTCTGTGCCCATATCCAAAGTCTCGCCGCAGTGGAAAAGGAAAGGAATATCCAACCCTGCATCTGTGCAATTCTCCTGAAACCTCAGGAGCTGAGCGATAAAGTCTTTAATGGGTCGGCCTTTAGACTCCTCGCCGACGAGATCGAAGCCTATGATCTAGTCAGTGTCTTAGACCGATGGAATGGGCACAACTTCCTTACCAGCAATCCACTCTGGCCAAACCTTCTTGAAATTGAGGCATTCAGCAAGAGCAGCCTCGATTTTCTCTGGAGCGAACGACCGAGGGGTGCAGTAGATGACTTTGAGTCCCCCAAAGAATCTGCCTTGCGCCTTCATATCGGCCTGGAAACTCTTCACCTCGTTGATGATAAGTTCCATGATACCCTTATTATCGATGAGCTTGGTACCGTCATCATTCCAAAGCTGGTTACTCGTCATAAAGTTAGGTCGAATCTCGGCATAAGCGATATTGTCCTTCATGAAGTCCTCCAGGCAAAGTCGTGTATACTTCTGGTATGCCGTGGCGTAGTTAAAGAGACCCTTCATCATTCTCGTTCGCCCATTAAACTTCTCCCACGCCCTAGGGCTAGGTTAGCGTCGTATTGACCGTCATGCGAGAGACATGTCAGTATCTCACCCAGCTGCTGTCTGCAGGTGGTTGTGCGCCTCCTGCTCATGGAACATGAGCTTTTCTAGCAGCCATTCATCGACGTCCCTAGGCTTGGTGTAACATTCAGGAAACCGCTTAAGGAACTCCTTAAACTTCATTGTTTGCCGGGGTTGGTACGTAGCCGAGAAGAGGTCGCCTGGAGTCTCTTTTTCGGGGCTCAACAGTGTAAATTGTATCTCACAGCGGTCAAAGTTCGAGGAATCCTCGTCCGAGACGAGTGGTAGGTCGCTTGTGATGAACATGCGATCCATGTCTTTTGCAATGTCGAGTAGGACGCGAGGGGCCAAGCAAGCGTTAAAGTGGATGTGCAAGTGGCCACCTTTGGGCATTTGCCGTGCTACTGCGAAGATATCGGTTTGGTCGATGAGCTCTTTGTTTGATAGGAAATGGTCGCCGGGGAATCGGGGGTGCTGCTGTCCATCGTACCCAGCCCGCGGAGCAGCCTGCTGGTAGATTTCTACGTCGTCCTTCCGCTTCAACTTTTGGATGATGTCATCGGCGCGTCGTTCCTCCGGAGTGCTCTCTATTCGGCAGGTATGATCAAAGTCCAGCGTCTTCTCGCAGGACACAATTCTTTGTCGCATTTCGTAGTAGTCTCTCACGGGGTCAGATAGATCCCTGGCTCCATGGCTGGAATGGCCGTCGCCTGTACCGGAAGGCCCGTCCGCGTCAATAATCGGCCGCCGAGCGGCAATCTCAGCATGATGAGCCTGGATGTTATTTCGTGCGGCGGCAGCCTCGTCCACGCCAGGCTCACCCGTGCGGGCGCGCTTGCTTGAAGGCATAAGACGTCGTGGTGGTGAGCAAGTCCAGAAGAAGGTATATGTGTGGTCCTTTCACGCCCGTTGTCGAAGTCTTTCTGAAGCTGAGTCTGCTGGCGCTCCTCTCCATCGGCGGCGCCGGTCCAGACCTAGAGCAAAGGACGTCTATTTATGTTGAGGTGCGATAGGGCAGTCTGAGCAGAATGCGAGGCTCACCAAGTGGGCACCGGTAGCGCAAGGCCGATTGTGGGCTGCGCCACAACCCTAACGCGCCTTTCAGCGTATGTTAGTCGGCGCATGAGTCGAAAGCGGATGAAAGAAGGTTTTCGTACGAGGGTTTTGCGGGGGTGTCCGTTGGTACTGTGCATTACCTTGCTGCGGGACTTTCAGTATTTCTCAGCCCTTCAAATTGAATTCTGCAACCAAGATAACAAACACCGGTACTTGAACGTCCCCAGGCAACGCCCGCCGCCATCCGCCATCGTCATCCGCCAAACGCCTTATCGGAGCCACAGATCACATCACCGCCGAAATCGTGTCCTGCGTCCGACTGGATATCTACTGAGATGAGGGAGGAGGGGAGGCCTTCAAGCTACCCATTCTACTGTGGATAACTATACCTAAGCACCAGGTTGCGCTCGCTAGCTCGTCTCAACGACAGCATGTCTGTTAGAACGAAGCAAGTTACTATCCCCGTCAATATTACGCCTTGACCGGCGTTAGGCAGTAGATTGCTCTCCGCAGATCAAAAATAGGCTCAATAGACCGACCCCGCCCTGGTTCTTTAGAGTGACATTCAATCCAGCGTAATTAAATTATCTTCCCTACACAAGCACGACGCATACTCCGGTCCTCGGACAATACTGAGTCATAGTATTCCGACTGATCCTGTGTGGGATCCCACGTTCGCTGGTATTCGTTGTCGGATCCCGTGTGTTGAGGCTGATACATCAGAGCTGAGTATAATGACTGCCATGTTTGTCTTATCACAGAGGCAACCACCGGATCTCACGAGTCATTGCTCGGCATTCCATTGCCCACGCGGTTACCACGCGTTTATACGTCTTTAAATATGGCTCCAACCCTTTCTAGTCGACTAATAGGCGTACCGCCTAAGTCTGAAGTTGCCCGTCCTAGCCGGCCGTTATCCAAGTCTCAAGAGGCCAGGTTGGTTACCTTAATACTTCGGCAAGAGGCCCTGGGCTATGCTCCATCCCACAGTCAAAATTCGCGCCACCATTGCTGCCCTCCTACGACAGCAAGGCAGGGAAAAGCCTATCGGTGTTCATTAGCTAGCCAGGTTCATCAAACGCCGTTCGTCCATAAAGACGAAAATAGGAAAATGTCAGGAGGCATCAAGGTTCAATTGTTCTATTGTGCGGTACAGATATCGATATCGTTTCGCACTTGTAAACTGTCACGGCCATTTTAGTTCTAGAAGTCTCAGGATTAGACTCGCGTCAAATTTCGGCCACACACCAGAGATCAACTAACCGCGATCCCAATTTCAGAACATTATATTTTAAGCACCCATCGCGAACGACTAGGTGTGATTTGCCTCTCGAATAGTGCCAAGTCCATCGTCTTTATCTAGATCTGGAACTCTCGTATCCCCGAATTGTTATCGCGGACGTTCAGGACGAAATGAATGTACCGCCTTCGTTCTCCGCTGAAGTGTTTACGCTCTTTTCCACTGGTGTTATCGTTATAAGCACTCGGACGTTTGCGCGTGCACAGCTATATGGTGTAAAGCATTTGAGACTTGACGACTATCTCATGATTATAGCCATCCTACCTTACACGGCGGAAATAGTACTAGCGTACTTGGCTAGGGCTACCTTTCATGGGCTTGCTAATAATGCCATGACGAGCCAAGAACGCACTGCTTTACAAGTCAATAGTGAAGAATACGGCTGGAGGTAGGCAAGAAAGCATCAGGTCTAGCCACATCTAACCCTTTTTACAAAGAACCAATGGATCCAAGATTCAAGTAGCAGGATGGGTCATGTACGTATCCACTCTTTGGACGATCAAGACCTCCCTGTTCGCATCTTACACCAGGCTAGCGGTAGGCCATGCTCAGTGTCCGCTAGTGAAATGACTGTTAAGCTCCAGCTGTTTTATCTATAGGATCGCCTCCGTGTTCGTCGGCTACGTATTCGTGTTGGATTCGTACTTTTAAGTGTCACTTATATCGTCATCATTTGCGTCGTGTTGCTAGCTTGCAGGCCACTACGTCAGCTTTGGCAGATACACCCGGATCCTGGAAGTGAGTCTAGATGGTCGTTGTCGAGGCGAGGTTATTGAGGAACACGCGTTCATCGCCTAAGTTCTTTCCGAGACATAGCTCCCCATTACTTTAATCTTTCAACTGGCTAATGCCCGAGCTATAGATCTATGCTATCCTGCAACCTCTAGACTGCTCACTGTGCTCGTCCTTACGCTGAACATCCTCACTGACATTTACCTCATGGCAATCCCCACCCAGGATGTAAGCAAAGCTCAATTGACAAGAGTTGACAAGGCCTTGCTTGTGGTACTTTTCTCAGGTGGCCTTCTTGTCATTATCGCTGGGATTCTTCGTTGTCTCCTCCCTTTGATGGTCTGTCATTATTTTGTTTAACTTTTGTAAATCTTGACTTGCCAAGTTACGGGTACTGACAAAGCTAAAGGATGCCACCACGGGTCCACAGCAGGCAGTAGCCTGGGCCATTCGTGAATCGTTTTTGGCTATCATCGTGTCGAATACCCCTGTGGTCTGGGCGTGGGTAAGACTGAAGATGGATCCAGCTGTTCCTGCTGTGCGACGGCCGGGGGGGTATGAGGACGCACAGTCTCGCGGTCGAAATGGCGTGGGCAACGGTGTCGACAGCGGAGGGTGGGCTTTCGCCGGTCGTGGGATTCCCGGAGACTGGCGAGATCGTCATACCATGAGTGGAGTCTGGTCGACGTGTGAGCATGAGGATTCGGGAAGTGGCTCTGGTTCGATGAAACCTGGCATCACGCGGTCAATCTGCATTGAGTCTCGATACCAATGCACACCCGTTGGAAACAGCGATGATGAGAACAAAAGCCGGCTAGAAATCAGATGACCGTTAGTGGATACTTTCTAATCTCACATGGGACAATATGCTGATTTGATCATGGACAAAGTCAATCGAGTTTTGACTTTTGTTTTGCTCTCTCACTGAAACGGTGGCGGGTTCTCATTGTTCTGTTATCACCTAGGGTTAGTTACGAACTGAATCGCTTTGATTGCTAGAGTTCGTTATTCTAATCATCACGTAGCCTGCCTGATGTTTCAAAGCCTTTCACACGCAGGCTCTTCTGGCGATGATTGAATGTTGTAGACGCACCTTGTTAGATTACTGTAACTACCAAGTACTCGGGTCAAAGTCTATTAGGCACATGAAGGAAGACAGAGGACCCCGGAGAAAGCAGCGCGAGAAGAGCGTGTTAATACAGGCCGATCTGCTGGTAGATACCATGTAAGGAGCTCTTTCAGATGAGATACAATAACTTGGACCCTACACGATCCACCTATTCATTTTGACAAGCAACACCAGGTATTAGCCAACCCGCCAAATAGAATTAAGACACGGAATCCGCCTCGATAGACCCAACGAACAGCACGCACGCCTAGCAAGGCGAGCCAGTCGCAGGATCTATTGTCCCACTCGCAATCAGCTTCGTAAACGAGCACTCTCATTTAAGTTACTACAGTACAGCTGTCTTTTTACCTCCTTTTCCTTCAACGCGTGTGCATGTACTGCACGGTAGCATATACGCTGCGTGTTGCGGTATCGAAACACTGTTTCATTCACAGTTTACATAGAAAGTCGTTTTTAAACCTTGACCAACAGCGACGAGAAGAGACAATCATTCTCGACCTTCCTCATGTCCGCCTTTCTTACCGTCACGCAGGCAGCCGCCAGAACCTCCACATTTCTATAGGTATATCTCATCGTTTTGTGATGTATCTTGCTTTAACTAGGCGATTGAGTATTTATAGAGTCGGCCGAAGTCAGTTGTTCATCTGGACAGTATCCCGAACCTCCGCGCACAGACCATGGTCAGGTGCGTATCCACGAGACAACCGATCTCCGTTGTTCTGGTCTAGGTAATTCTTGATCGTTCTAGCCCAAACTTCCATTTCGCATTCGTCGCTACGTACAGTAAACTGAAAAGATCTAATGTGAAAAGGCGCCGATTATCCCTTTCTTGAGAAATAAGTCCTCTGTAGCACGGCGGTTAATCTCAGATTAGGAATAGTTATTGAATGAATCGCACTTTCGCCGGGGTCCCGACCAAAATCCTAGGCCGCGGCGGTGGCTGGTGTAGCTTTTACGGTGTGCGTAACATCCCGGATCAAGAAGGTGATGTTTCATTCCAAACGCTTATGGCATGTCCCAAGCACATGCCACAATCCTTGTGGAGGTTGATTACGGATTTGTATGGGTGGGGGTTACTGGCCCTCCACGTCTAAAATAGAAGTTAGCTAGGGTAGGAGGGTTGTTCTCTCATCGATTGCTTATCGATAACGATTTCGCAACGAGATGTCAAGTCATGCTTCTCGATTTAGCCTTTCTCTGAAGGGTACTCCCAGTCAGAATCCAGGGCTTAATTTGGACGCATTATATAGCTCGTTAGATGAAGTATGCCGACCTTGTTGCGGCCAGAAGCCGTCACGCGACGGTGAGGTGGGTTCATTATCACGGTTTCGATAGCGCTTTGTGCACTGTCGTAAGCTGCATGAGCTATAGCCCGCTCCGTGGCCGGAAACTTTGCTTTAAAGTTGAGGACGGCCTTTGATTTCGGCCGGGACCATAAGTCAGTGCATACCTACGCCGTAGTAGCCTTGGAAAACCGGGTATAGGGCCGATTTATAAGCTCCTATCAGTTCTAGGTCTTATCAGATGTCGGCAAATCAGGACCGCTTTTTGGTGTCTTAGGCTAGAGTTCAGTAAAATGAACGACCGAAACGGAATGGGCCACCGATATCCAATGATAAGGGTATCCTTGTCGCACGTAAGGACGAATAAAGCCTCTAATGACGTTTTCTAGTTCGACCGCATCTGTATACGGAGTTTGATACGGGGCGCCGGTTTCTGCCGATACCATCCTTTCACAGGAGCTTGTATCGAACCATACCCTAATAACATACATTAAGAGGACGGAAAAAAAGGGGGGAGAAAACTTCCCGACCTCCCCCTCGTCCACTCACTGCACATGACATCATGGTTGACTTAGGCATCCCGGATTGGTATGCTGTAGGGTTACTGTCGTTGCTAAGCTTCTTTGCTCTAAGGCGCGTCTTCAAAGTCATACTACATTTTATATCTCCGACTCTCCCCCAAATACGGAACTGGCGGTACTTTGCCCGATCGAGAAGAAGGATATCGGATTGGGGAACGAAGCATCTCGTCTACAGAAGCCTTTTCCGGAATGGAAACGGAGTAGATACCTTTACTCGAGCTTATATCTTGTGTTTCGGCTTCTATCTCGCAATAAACTTGACTTGCGTTTTCGTAAGAGTAGTCGACCTGGCGGAGTCCTGCTCTCGGGCAGGCGCGTTAGCGCTCATTAATGCGTCTGTGCTGTATCTTGGTCCATGTCTCGATTTCATCGCGGCAATGCTGAGCTTGCGGCTTAGAGCTCAACGACAAATCCATGCGAGCGCAGGCTACATGGTAGCTTTACTCAGCAGTATTCATGTGTCTGGATCTCTAGGACTAGAGGGCTGGTCTTTTTCTGGCCAAACCCACACTGTTTTGACAATCTTGGTAACTAAGCCATCCAGCATATTAGGTATAAAGGCTAATACTAGAAAGGCTTGCGTTGCCATCTATCTGCTGATTATGCCATTGAACCTCATCGCCCGAATACTTCCCTACGAAGTCCTGCTCTTCTTGCATCACGCGGTGTCGATATTACTGTGCTACGCTGTTTGGTGCCACATCCCAGCCGACAAACAGCTTACGCGATGGTTCATGTATGCCATCGCAGGCATTTTTCTCTTCTCGCTAGCGCTGCAGGCTGTGATCACATTGTATAGGAATTGGTTCTGGTTTCAATCGGTGAGCCTTGAAGTCAACCCCAAGGTCTGCGTCCAAGGCAACATTGAAACTGAAACCCAAAACAAAATCCGGGATAAGCTTGGAAGGAAATTTGGCAATGGAAATGGAGACCAGGCCGGTGCCATCAAACATCCTGGCCTTGGAACCGGCACGGATTTCGATTATGTGCAAGTGACGTTGAATCTGCGCAAGCCACTAATGATTCAGCCTGGACAGTACATCAGGCTGTGGGTTCCGCTCGACTTTACGACTGTCGTACAAAGCCACCCTTTTGCTATCGCAGACTGGTCTCCAGATCCCCGAAGGGACCTAGAACTGTTTGTAGAGGTGAGGAGAGGGCTGACAAAGAAGCTGCGAGAAGAGCTAAGTCTCGGAATGAGGTCGAATATCGGTATGTTTACGGGACCTTATGGCCGTACGCTTTCAATTGAGCACTACGAGACTATCTTGTTGGTAGCTACTGGGTTTGGTGTTGCGGCTCTCATCCCCTACTTGCAGTGGCTAGTGCATGCGGTCCATTCTCATAAGGCCGACGTTGTGCCTATGCATCTTTTCTGGCAGATCACGTCGTGGAGTAAGCAGTGTTTCCCGTACGCGTCTAGACATGCTAACCGATGGGTTAAGAGCAACCGTACGCCGTTTTTTTTGGGATTGACTCTGCTTTGGCGGAAGACAAGAGAAAACGGAAGGAATTATGCAAGCAATGCAGAAAAACACATCAGGATTTCTCGCCATTCATCAAGATTCACATGTACTTCGAAGAACAAGGAAGCCTACCACCGGAAATCACGTGGTTTGCAAGACAGATGGCAGAGCATGAGAGAGTCAACGTGGGCGAGAAACCATTACCTCTTGAAGACTTACTTAATAGCGAGACGGTGATGAGCCCGGCCCGTGATGGCTCACGAAAGACAACAATGATCGCAGGTGAGTTGTTAATTGTACTAATTGTACCGACTTGCATGACATCGCTGACCATTCTGAAAGCGTCGGTGTCGAGGGATTATAGAGATAGGCTGGCCAAGTTCGCTAGGACCAGGTCAAGCGCCGTGGATCTGGTTTTTACGGACTACCAGCCTTGATCATCTAAACAAGTTTGGTTGATCCAACATTCTGTACGTAACTGGAGACCAAGATATGGCATTCAGTATGTTAGAGAAAGCATGTTTGTAGTATTGATTTGAAATTCTGAAAGACGACTCTAGTACCTATGGCTACAATGGATTGAGTCTCATCAAGTTCTTCAACTGCTACCGGTTGTCCTTGCTTAGTTTTCTACGAATATAGATAGGTATCTTAAGAAACCGAGCCATAAGTCGTCGTGATACATGCAGAGGTAAAACATCTACGGCGGTGGCTGGCTGCCGTCATCCTGAATGTGCTTTGCAGCCAACTATTCCACCTCATGATTCAACAACCGCTGGGTATTTCGGTGCCATATTGAACGAACACAAGACCAATACCGTCAGCAGTCCGAGGGCATGGGGTTCGATGGCCGTAGCAAGAAAATCCATCTTTGCCTTGGGTTAGCGATAGTCTGCCGACCCCGAAACCTACTTACAGTGTGCTGGCTAGCCATCACTTTTTTTATTTGCGACGTGCCACTTCGGTCTTGGCTTGCCACAAACTCATGGAAATTAGTAGCCATGTGATATCCACTCCAATAACCCCAGTCAATCAACTTATCGAAATCGCCTCTGTCGTGTCCTGTCATGAGTTCTTTTGTAATGCGATGAAGACCACTTACAAGAATGCCGCCATCGCAATGGCGGCAGTAGTTCCGCCCCCCTATCGCTCAGTCAGCCATACCCATATTAATTGAAAGGATAAGCTTAGGAGAAAGAAACCGTACAGATCTTTACTTGGCCTGAAAAGCCTATCAGCACATCTGAGCAACTCAAATCCAGGAGCCCAACCCTTTCCTGTTCTAGGTACTCAAGGCCGTTCAGGACCTTAAATTGTAAGTGTGCAGCCCGATAGTGGTGGTTTGTATGTGTCAGCACAAACCTGTTTCATGATAGCGGCCATTTGCTCCCCTTCGAGCATGTGAGACATCGCCACCTCCTTTAGGGAAACGGGCAAAAATTCAAACGCGACATTGAATCCGTCTGAAGGCGCGTATACGTCGAGAAATTTGAGAATGTTATCGTGGCTAATGCCTTTAATCATCGATACTTGGTTCGAATCTGCTGTCTCCCATGTCAAGACACCTGACCGATATTTGTCCTCGGCAGCCGCTTTCGGCCGCCATACTAGGGTATTCGTGTTACGTCCTATGCTGAGATTAAAGTACGGCTCACAGTGATGTTCTAGCACTTCCTCCGGTTCTACATTGTGATCCAAGGATAGGGCATTTCTGCCGCTTTTTTTCTGCGGCACGATGCTTTGCCTACGCTCCAGCACACCTCCACCATCGTATTCCCGTTGCCCGAATCTTGTTGGTTCGGGCCTTGGAACTTCTTTGATGTTGTCCAAAAAGGTGACCTTCTTAGGGGGTTCCTTACGCCTTTCAGGACGATGGATGGGAGGTATCGGAGGTGTGCCTTTGATAGCACTAGATGCAGTAGCAGTGGTGGTTATGGGGGGTTCACGGCCTCCCGGTGGTTCTCTAGCACGTTGGAAACTATCCCCCCTGGGGGCAAAGCAATACTCAAGTAGAGTATCTCGTCTCGTATCAGAAGGGCTCATATTATCAAGTGCGATAAGCGCCCTTCCCCGTTCAATGTGAGGAAGAGAAAAGAAGTATTATATGGTTGTCTGACTTGAAAACACGAGGAGCCATTTTAATTAGTTGGGGTGTCGATAAAAAGGGCTTAGAGCGACGTTTCTGATTCCGCCATTTTGGGGCCTCGGCTCGTCACGCTTCCTTGCTCATATGGCGGCCCTTTTTTTTTTTTTTTT
>JAADYS010001050.1:0-27162 GCA_012931995.1 Fusarium albosuccineum
CTCCCGTCCTCCCCGCCCACCCGTTTGACCGTCCAGAGTATACCTTCGCGACGACGCTCTTATCGCTCCCCCGCAAAATCCCCAGACTTTGGGTCGATAGTAAAACCGCCTTTCCGAGATCCTTCACTGTCGCCGAAAGCTATTGAAACCCTAGCTTCCCCAGGCTTCTTGGGAATCTTTGGTGCCGTGTCTGCCTGGTCCTCTCTCATCCGAACTTAATTCGCTTCATCGACCGCTCTCACCGACGACCCGACCGTTGTTCCCGTTTTTCACCATGACCCAGGCCGTTAAGAGGGCATGCGATGCCTGCCATCGTCGCAAAGTCAAGTGCGATGGCATCAACCCGTGTCGCAACTGCCACACCGCTCAGTTGAGCTGTACCTACAATGCTATCCCTCAGAAGAAGGGCCCCAAGGGCTCCCGCGCCAAGGTCATCAGTGAGCTGCGAGAAACTCAACGCCAGACCAGTCTATCCGCCAAAGTTCAGAACCGAATCAACGGCCTCCAGAGTTCCGGCCCGGACCCAAACACGCTACCCACTCCAGGTCTACTGTCCCCCGATTTAATCAAAGATTGCCTGAACTTCTTCTTCGACAATCTTTACACACAGATGCCGATCCTGGACCGACGCCAGGTGGAGCAGCAAGCGATATACCTGGATCAAAACCGCGATGCCTACTGCCTCATTACATCGCTCTGTGCGTTCGTCATGCTTCAGCCCGGCATGACATTGCCCACCAATGATCCATATGATCTCGATCGGCACCCCGGAACCAACATTGCCTCATGCCAGTTGCTTCTCGAGGAATGTTTCCGCGTCCGTAAGGGCACCGACTTTCACGACTCCATCAACCTCAACGTTCTGGCTACCAGTTACTTCATCTATGGTTGCTATGAGGGACAGTCAATGCATGACAAGGCGTGGTACTACCTGCGTGAAGCCACCACCATGGCTTGCATGGCTGGTATGAACAAGGAGGAGTATTATGCGCAGATGGAGCGTTCCGACGCCGTCAGAAGACGCCGTCTCTTCTGGCTTCTTCTTGTGACTGAGAGACAATATGCTCTCGAGCGTCATCGACCCGTGACTCTCCAACCTAACAACATCTGCCTTCCTACGATGGACGACGATACTATGGATCCCCAGGCTCATCAACTCAACAGCCACATGATGACGGTCAATATGTTCAGTACCTTTGATGACTCTTTTGTGGCTATTTGGAACAAGTCTCGCGAGCGACTCTCTGCTCAGCTTGTCACCAATCTTGGCAAACAGCTTGACGAGCAGGCCCGGATGCACATGTGCCAAGACCCCAGCTTGGCTGATCTGGGTCGTAATCAGGAATGGCTGCGAGGCATTCTGTACGGCCCCCCTGACCAAGAGATGTACAATTCTCAAGTGCGATTGAATATGGCATCTTCCTTGATTAGCCAAGGTGTGGAAGTTGCGAATGCCGAACTGGTAAGTGTGGAATTCTCCTGTTCTCGCGTCCCGTCGCTGACAAAAATATAGTGTCAAAATCTGTTGCAGACTTGCTTTGCCTTGAACGAGGTTCTCCCAAGCAGAGCGCCGTCTCGCTCGTATGGTACCTGGGGACCCCGTGAGTATCTCGACCCGTTGCTGCGTATTATCGGCATTACTCGCCGTGGGGACTATCGGTTTGTTCCTCTGCTTTTGAGTAAGGCTACTGAGGCACTGCGCAAGCTCGCCTCTCCCATGCTTCTGGACCCCCCAGAGACGCCGGCTGGTTTCGACATGAGGACTGTGGATATATTCGATGGGTTCGGCAATGCCGGTTTAGGACAGCCTGCCATGCAAATGTCAATGGAGCCGGACTACAACCAGAAATTCCCCATGGACGACTACGAAAAGAAGTATCAGGTCGACATGAGCGGCAGCACACCCGAATCCATGTCAAACACGAATATATCCAACGGCACACCCCCAAGCACGCAGCAAGGCAATGAAATGAACACTTCTTTTGTCAGCTCGCCGAGTGTCATGTCCCCAGGCATGGAATATCCTCACAACATGGATGGCTTCATGTCCGACATGATAATGAGTCCGCTTGGAAATATGCCAAATCAACAACAGCATATACCAAACCCTGGCGATGGTATGTGTCGGCCGCAAATGAATAGCCTGGCCTCACAGGGCATGCACAACCAAAGCATGGGTGGTGTGGGCATGCCTGGACCGCATTCAATGAACAACATGTACAACATGCGGCAAGCCCCACAACGTCAAGGCAGTTTCCAAATGCAAAGCCAAGCTTCTATAGCAGGGATGGGAGCAATGCCAAACCAAATGGACTTTGGGTCGATACAATGACCCCGAGGCCGTCTGACAGCTGGCCTCCAATCCAACGACGCCGATGTCCAGGCAGGCTCTGGATCAATAATTCCCAGTCACGAGACACCACTTTCCTTTGTCACATACACCCAGAGTAAATATGGGCTACGAGCATTCGCGCACCTTTTTACGTGTTGACCACTGTATTGAAACACAACTATTTCATATCTCATCAGGAGAACTTGGATGTTTGCTATACCTCTCTTCTATTTTACATTCGGAATCGCTTAGTTCAGGTATCTGGGGATTTGTTTCGGGTGGGCGTTCTGCAATTGGAACACCGTTTTTTTTCCCGTTTATGCCGTTGCATGGATGATTTTGGGATGGCGAGTCGGGCTCGTCAAGTGACGAGACCCTCGAAAAGGAACAAGCAAGAATTGAAGAAACGGAGTATTAGGGAGTACTAGGGCAAGAACTAGAGTTGCCCAGATGGAAAAGAACCAGACTGACCAAGGAAGGGTCCCGTTGGTATGGTATAGATGGATAGGACAAATGCAAATGCTTCTATTGTAATTCTGCTCATGCCTCACATCTTTGTCAGTGCAATGCGTAAAATGGCTGCGTGCATCAAACATGTTGAACGCCTCTGTATAAATGCTGCGGTTGTGTAAAAACTGTGTTCTTTAGTGTGGCAGTTAACGTCTTTATCTGGTAGAAAAAGTCAATACAGAATAGTAACGCCTCTGTAACATTCATTCTTTTGGTATCTCATCTTTCTGTACGTGTGGTATCATGAAAACAACGCCAAAGAAACCCATATAAATCGGCCGTGACATCGTGATTGGTCCAGTATCCTTCACAATCCATCATATTCCTAAACGTATGCTCGGGCATGCCTCGCCCATTCACCTTGGCCTCCCTGTCATGGACTCGAAAGAAAGAGCCTCGATCCTCCCGGCATAGAGACTCATGAGATGGCACATGGGATCTCCCCATATCACGCCCCTCAGCTGCTCATCGGCGCATGTCGCGGCCTTGACGCCCTCGTCCAGACGTTCTCGCAGCGTCTTACGATCCTTTGGCTTGGCCTTGGGGTCCCCGGAGCGCAGAACGACGAGCCGGCCGGCGTTGCTGAGCGTGGCGGGGGGAACCTTCCACTCGGGCTTTGGAGCGCGCGACGGGGAGCGTGAGCGCTTACCGCTGGGTTTTCGCTTGGACTTGGGATCTTTGCCCTTTGAGGGTGTCGATGGCGGCGGGGAGGAGAGTAATTCGACCAGGCTCTTGACGTATGCCTTGTCTGCGCGGACGACGGGGTCGCCCTCGTTTACGAAGCTGAGGAAGAGGCTCTTTCGCAGCTTTGGACGGTCGGGCTTTTCGAGGGGGAGGAGGCTCACGGGGGGAGCACCAAAGGTGACACAGTGAATCCTCTTGAAACGGGTTGTCATGATGTTGAGGTCACTCTGTGCCTCTTTTGTCTCGGCCAGCATGTGCGAATAGAGAAGAGCAGCGACAGCACCGCCAGCCGAGTGGCCCGTGATCATGAGGCTGTAGGTCGATCTGACAGGATCCTCGCGAAGGAGCTGCATCAGTCGCGCAGCAACGGGCTTGACCATCTTCTTGGCAACCGACAGGAATCCGGCGTGGCAGTAGTTTCCGGGGTCGTCGAGGAAGCCAAGTGGGCTCACGGGTGCCGTGTTGAGGTTGACTGCCCAGTCCATGAAGCTGGCGGTGCCGCGGATGGCAAAGACGATGGTGTCCATGTGGTCCATGGGCATCGACTTGATGCACATGGCCTTTGTGCCTGAGCGCCAGTCGGACGAGACGTGGGCATCGAGCTCTGCGCCCCTCGGCTTTTCGTACACACGCTGTGAGTATTCGGCAGCAAGGTTCAGAAGCCGCCATCTAGGAAAGTATCTACACGAGCAATTAGAACGCTGTTACCTATCAGAGCAGGAAAGGCCATACAGGTCGAGGGGGGGAAGATCCATGGGGAGTTTCGAGTTGGCATAGAGCTCGACCTTGGAAAAGTAATTGCCAGAGATGACGGCCGCCGTGACGTTGCAAGACTGAGGCTTGTCCTTGTGCCTGGTGCGCTTGTTGGGCTTGACAGGTTTCCCAAAGCCCTTCTGAGCTAGCGGAGGGCTGTTCTCGGGGGAGGACTGGGGCGAAGGGTACGACGCCGAGTGGCAGTTGAAGAGGTCATTTTCGTTTCCGCAGAGTTTCTCGTGGTCGATGAGGGTCATGACATTGTTGAAGCGGCTAAAGACCTGGTTATACAGCCCGTTGGTCGAGTTGGCGAGCTGGGTGGCACCGTGCCAAGCAGAGAGGCCGTCATCGTAGAGCTGCTGGATGCTGGCAACCTTGGCCAGGTTGACCATGGAACCAGTAAACTTTCCCAGCGGCGAGTGATAGTGCTGCAGGTTTTGCTGCGACTGGTAGTGAGGGGGTTGCGGCCCTCCGAGGTAATAGTGCTGATTCACAATGACTGGAACACCCGGAGCCGGGTTCCAGTTCGGCGGCGGGGGAAGATAGCCCGCAGGCTGGAAGTGAGGTTGGGACTGGCTTGCATATCCATGAGCGTACGGCGCAGCTGGCGGAGGAAGCAATTGCTGCGACGGCGCTGTTGTGGCCGGGCGGCCGGGCGGCTTCTGGGGACGAGGCTGCTGAGCCAGAGGTACCGGGCGAGGAGGGCCGTACACATTCGGGGGATCAGTTATAGAAGGCTTGTGCGGTTTCGAAGCCTTGGAGCCCTTGGAGCTCTTGGTGGGCTTCTTCACCTTGCTCCTGGTGAACCAGCCCATGGCGAGAGTTGAGTTGACGTCGATTGCAGAGCAGAGGATGCCCGTAGTAGAGGTGATGACATTTCAGGCTGATGAGCCAGGTACTGAATTCCCAATCCAACGTCACAAAATGCGAGAGCGAGGCAGTGAAAACACAAAACAAAAACAAAGAAAGCAGGCTGGGAAGGCAAAAAGGAAGATCGAGTTGCACATGACCCTTCTAGGACACAAGCAGCGCAGGAGCCATCCAGTCTCTAAAATGCCATCGCCAATGAGATATTCTTAGCAACACACTCTTCTCGAACGGGGTAGTCACAGCCCGGTCGATCACCTTCCCTGTCTGAACCATCATGACATTGCAGGGGACGGAAGACTGACAGAAATACTCACCCACTGTACCTCTATAATGACGTGGTTCAGTGTAGCGCTATTTCTGCCCAGTGACCGTCTGGGCTCTCAGCGAGGCTCACTAGAGCCCATTGTGCATGTGGCGCCAGGATCAACCCTGGCAACACAGCCCTCCAGCGCCCTAATTCGTCAGCGCCCCAGCGGCTCCAGGACGCCGGCCCAGTGTGTCTCCAGCCAATCAGCGCGACAGGACGCGTCTTTCCTCGAATGTCGCCAGGGGAAGAAGAGGGGAACAAGCAGCAGCCGTGACTCTGGGGAGAGAGCACATTGGCTGAGCTGGAGGAGCTGCTTGCACGGGAGTACCTCGCCTAGCCGAGGATGGTGGAATTGACCAATGCAGGGCTTCACGGGTGCATTAGGGAGTCTGCTAGAGATGCAATAGGGCTACTAAAGGTGCAATGGGGGCTACTGTAGGACTCGAGCGTCAAAGCGAGGTTGACTCTGATCCTTTCGAGTCACGTTCAGAAGAGTAAGACATCGCCTCTGAATGGCGCTCATCATGATGCCACAAGTCGCCCCAGCCCAGCCCCTCTCGACATCGACTCAAGACACGGCAATTGTCCGTAGTTATGTACCGCTTCTGCCTTGGGACGGAGTTAACTCAAGGTCCCGGTCTTTTCATCGCATTATGCTTCAACGACGACTTTCGTCCCCAGTGCGCTAGACCCTTTTGGCGACACACGCTAACCTCGTTTCGTATTCCTTCGACGAGCTAACCAATTTTCGTATCTCTCCATGATATTGTTCGCCAGAGATCCAATGGATTATGGATATGCCAAGGAGATAATTGCTTCATGTCGTAAATCTGATTAATATTCATGGAGTTGATAGACTTATGTCCGTATATCGGGCCCGTAGACGGACTTATCGTGGTGAAAAGAACGAAGAACGACATCAATATGCCGATATATCAAGTATAAAAGATCAAGACGATGAACTGGAGGAGAGTGAATCAACACCAAGCAGACAATCAAGCTCATCAAACAACTCTTCATTTACAAAGAACACCAAGCACAATCTCTTGACCATCTCTCCAAACCTTCACCATGTCTCTCCCATCCACCATGAAGGCCCTCGTCCTCCGCGACGACAACTCCGTCACCCTCAACACACAGGCTCCCTTTCCCTCTCCAACCCACGGTTCTGTCACCGTTCGCGTTATAGCTACAATCGCCAACCCCAACTTTGTCCACATGATCCGTGGTGCGGCTGGCTCTCACCAGTTCACCCAGCCCAGGCCCCTGGTGCCTGGCGCCAACTGCGTCGCCCGCATCGTCGCGACAGGCCCCGACGCTGTCTCGCTCAAGGTCGGCCAGCTTGTCCTCGTCGACGGCTTTGTCAGGGCACGGGATGACCCCGACATCCAGATCCTCTGGGGCATGCACGATGGACAGACCCCAGAGTCCAAGAAGCTGCACAGGGATGTCTGGCGTGATGGCTCTTATGCCGAGTATCTGAGGACACCCCTGGAGAACACCTATGTGCTCGACGAAGAGACCCTCTGCGGTCCTGTGAGCAAGGGCGGTCTGGGATACGCACCCGAGGATCTTCTCCATCTTATCCCCCACGGCGTGTCCTATGGTGGCTTTCGGAGCATCAACCTCCAGCCTGGCGAGACCGTGGTCGTCTCTCCTGCTACGGGCGTCTTTTCTGGCGCCACAGTTTCCACTGCACTCGCCATGGGAGCCAACGTTATTGGAGTCTCACGCAACGCCGAGGGTCTTGAGAAGCTGAAGGCCAAGTTCCCTTCCGTACGCACCGTCCAGGCTACTGGAGAGGTAGAAGCCGACACCGCTGCTATCAAAGCCGCTACAAAGCAACCTGTTGATGCGTTTCTCGACCTGTCGCCCCCGGCAGCCACTGGAAACTCAATTGTTACCGCGTGCATGCTGTCCGTCAAGTCATACGGGCGCATCGTTCTGATGGGCGGCCGCAACGACGCAAGCATCCCCTTCCCTTGGCCTTTGCTGCTGTTCCGCAACCTTACCATCAAGGGAGGCTTCATGTATGAGCGCGAAGATATTCGAAAGTTGATTCGACTGGCTGAAACTGGACATCTGAAGCTGGGCAAGGAGAATGGCTTTGAGATTGCATCCTCCTTCTCGCTCGAGGATTGGGACAAGTGTGCCGATGCCGCAATTGAGCAGACAGCTTCCGGTCGTATTGTCGCCCTGGCACCATAAGTAATTCATGTCCATAGATAGTTGGATGGTAACGGCGTGCTGAATACGACGGCGAGCATCGTTCGCAGCCGAGGGATATATAGCTGAGCAGGATGACCCCGAGGTTGAATCACCACTCCAGAACGTCAATAAAGTCATTAAATTCCCAGTCCAGTTGCTCCTAATGTTTCACGACCTGTTCAATCGTGATCCGTAATTCAAACAGCGTCCGACCTAGTCCTTCAACCATAGCTACACTTGCTGATAGTCGTGTGTCGATAGTCTCATCGGCCAGGATGTCCGTCATGGAATCTTCTGACCAATGGTCTTCACAGGTATCAGGGAATAACGGCTTTGGGCCTGTCTTTTGCAGAATCCAGCACCGCTCGAAACTCTCCAAGCAGAGTCGTCCCCGCTGGTTCTCCATTCGTTGTTGGATCTCGCCAGGGCTCAGGGCCTCATCCTCATGGTAAAGCTGAGATGGTCGCAAGTCTTCCTGGGAGGTCCGCGCTGATTTGATAAAGTCATGCATGTTAAAGACTCGGCACCACAGCTTCCAGGGAGGGACCCTCCCGCTCTCTCCCGCTGATACCCGGTGCAAACCCCATATGATGGCGACGTATCCACGTTGTTTGTTGACCTCCTGAGGTGTGCCTGGGTAGAAGTAAACAGAGTGAATGTCATCGACGGTAAAGTTGACAAAGTGGATGCCACCAAAGTATCGGTCGACACCCACATGATGGCACTTGTTGAATGTCCAGGGAGATGGAATCAGCTTGGCAGACAAGTTGTACGAACTGAAGGCCGGATGACTTCCCCCGCTGTCTATGGTACAATGAAGTTTTTGGGTGTTGTCGACCAAATACACTGGCCCTGTCGATGGTCCTTGTTCCAAAAATGGGTTTGTTCTCACCGCATTGATGGGACTCTGCTGCAGCAAAATACCGACGTCTTTCTTGAAAGCCCCGCTAAGGGATCTCTCTATGGCAATAGTAGACCGGTCAGCTAAAGCCTCTGCTCTCGGATCGACAACGCTGTCGCCATTCTGCTCGAGAGAAAGCCGAAAAGAAACATGCTCTTGCCGGGGATTGACGGTGATGATTAATTGATGATAGACTCGTCGATAAAGATCAACAGCACCCATGTGCTCTAGTATAATTGCAGGTCGAACCAAATGATCGTTATCGCGCGCGAGGTCAAGTATCCCCAGCCAGAGCTGTCGGTCAAGATAGCCGTCGGTATCCGGATCATAAGCGCTGACGGTGCAGGGGCAGATCCAGAGGTTTGTGCGCAATGCTGTGTCTGTGATTTCCATGGGAGCCATGTTGCCCAGGAAATCGGTCTCGTATCGCCGACGATCCACGTTGCTGAAGACCCGGCGCCCTAGAATGCGCACGGCATCATGAAAGTTGCTGTGAGACGGAGCTAAGCAGCCTGGGGCACGCTCTCGAGGGATCTCTTGCGTGCTTCCTCGCCACAAGAGGATCGACTGGTCTTTTGACTGTCTGACAATTGCTTCCTGGAGGCGCAAAAAAGCCTTGTCGCCTTCGCCGTAGAGCATGGGCATATTGATGTTGAACAAACCAATCAGACAATAGGCGGCGTCTTCCTTTCTGGTTGTGATGCGAGATGACGCCCAATTCATCTTGATGGACACAGCAAAAGAGTCGAGGCTCTGTGGAAGTGCGTCCACCTCACCACACCCCATGCAAATGCCGTCGCGAACTTGCGGGGCAGGGTAGCCTCGACGACAAGAACATCGAGACTCGGTGAACAACTCTGGCTGGATACGGGTCCTCTCGCAGACGCGGCCACAAAGATCGCCGTCCCTTGAGCCAAAACTAACCCAGTTCTTGTCAAAGAAGTCGACGCTTCGTGGTGCGATGAGCTCTTGCAAGGTCCAACCTCGAGTGAACCAACGGCTGCGGCAAAACGAGATGTCGTCTGGCGCAAGTTGGGTTACACGGTCTTGTTGCTGGTCCTCAGGCCGAGGCTTGAAGCCGGAGTTGAAGTCGCTCAAGTACACGTAACACAGAGCGGACTGCTGATACCACTTGAACATGGAGTTGATGGCCTCGGACAACTCGGAGCTGCTGGTTTTGTCGATGCAGCAGGTGTCGATCCAGATATAGTCGAATCCATCTTGGCGGGCTTGGGCGCAACTCTCTTGAACCTTGTAGAAAGCCGGCTTGAGGCTCAGCTCGTCAATAGACAGCCCAGTTATGTCCTGGAAAGTGATCTCGACATCATCCCAGGTGTGGGAGAGGATGGCGTACGGCGGGATCTCTGTCTCGGCGCCATCGAAGCTTTCCAGTTGGCATTTGTGTACATTCAGCAGTCGCATTTTTGAGGCCGGCACGTTTCGAAGCCTTGATCCTAGAAGATGCAGGTGCAGATGCAGATGAGAAGAAGGCTTGCGGGTTGCATGAACGCGATCGATCCAAAGGATTTATGGCGAGGCTGAGGGCGAGGCATTGTCGCTACCTAGGCATTCGCACAGGCATTCTGCGGGTGCTGGTGCTGACTGTGTCTAGCGCCAGCGTGTCAGTGATTTAGATCTGCTGACCCCGGCAATCGAGATAATTCTGGGGATCTGGTGATGGCATGTGGAGAAGGATGTAAACGAGCTCCAAACGATGGATTTGTGCCGAGCAGCTCGAGTTCGGGTGTAACTGTGTTGACGTTGTCCAAGGTCCCCAAGATTTGGGCTTAGTCATGGCCCAGGCGGTTGCCTGAGGTTTCTCGGCCTCGCTGCCGCTGACAAAATGGAAGAGTTGGAGGAAGCGAGATAAAGATGATGCTGGGGGAAGCCGATGCCCCCGGATAATATAAAATAAGGTGACGCTGAGCCTCGCGTTCGGCCGTTGCCAAGGTATGAATCCGATCGCATTTGATGGGCCCACTCTGCTGCGTAGCGAGGGAGGGTCCAAGGGTCGTGATAGACGAACTGGCGAATCACCATCTGGTGGCTTCAATGACAACATCAATATCGAAAGATCTAAGTTCGTCATGTTTTCTAAAACTACATAATGTCTATTTCTCTGTCCTTTGATCCAGAAAACATACCATCCATGAGCCTCTTTTCTTGCGCTTCAACTACTCACTCCGGCCCAACATGTCCCAAACAAGCATTGAGATCCAGAGGCCACTTGAAGCACCATCATCGAGAGCTATACGCACCCACGATAAAGAAACATGTCCAAAACTATCCGAGACTCATGACCAAGCAAACATTCACTTCGAGCCCAACCTAGAAAACACTGAAAATGTCTCCGGTGTTCCTACCTCTAGCTCCAACCATGAGCCGACATCATCGCCAAAGTCGAAGAAGTCACTGGCGCAGATCGCTACAGTCATGGCATCACTCTGTGCTTGTGTCTTCCTCGCCGCTCTTGAAGTAACAATCGTGTCAACCGCCCTTCCTACCATCGCGGCGCATTTCGCCTCTGACTCCGGCTACACATGGATCGGTACCTCATTTGTCTTGGCTCACACCGCGTCAACGCCGTCGTGGGGAAAGATATCGGATATTTGGGGTCGCAAGCCCATCTTACTAATTGCAAATGTCATCTTCTTTGGAGGAAGTCTCATGTGCGCTTTGGTGGATGACTTGGCCGCCTTTATTGCTGGGAGGGTTGTTCAGGGGCTCGGCGCTGCCGGCATGCAGACCCTGGTCAACATCTGCATCAGCGACTTGTTTTCACAGAGGGATCGAGGGCTATACTATGGCTTGACGTCAATTGTATGGGCCGTGGCGTCCGGTGTTGGTCCAGTGCTTGGCGGTGCGTTTACTGATCGGCTGAGGTGGGTGAGCTTCACTGGTCATCATCCACGATACTGACCTTTCATAGTTGGAGATGGTGTTTTTGGATCAACTGTGAGTTTAATACGATATTGCCAACATATCATTTGCTGACCTGCCCTAGTGCCGATTACCGCCGCCGTCTTTGTCCTGCTCGTCCTCACTCTCAAACTTCCGTCTCCCAACACTCCTGTCTGGGCAGGTCTCAAAGCCATCGACTGGCCAGGGAGTTTCCTCATAGTAGGAGGCACCTTGATGCTCCTACTGGGTCTCTATCTAGGCGGTGTCTACGAGCCTTGGAACTCGGCGCGAGTCGTCTGCCTGATCGTCTTCGGCGTCATCACGGGCGCACTTTTCGTATTCAACGAGTGGAAACTAGCCGAGTACCCAGTCATACCGGTTCATCTCTTTAGAGCATGGTCTTCAACCGCAGCATACGCCGTTACCTTCTTCCACGCGTTCGTGTTTATGGGCGTCGCATATTATCTACCACTCTACTTCCAAGCAGTCCTGCTGGCTAGTCCGCTCCGCTCCGGCCTCTACCTTCTCCCCTTCATTCTGTCAATTACGGTTACTGCCGCAATGACCGGCGCTTACATTCAACTGACTGGAAAGTATCTCATGGCTGTCCACAGTGGTCTGGTGATTATGACTCTGGGCATTGGTCTCATGATTGATCTGGACGTTGACTTGAATTGGAGAAAACTGATTCCTTTCCAAATAGTGAGTGGGATCGGTGTGGGTATGAACTTTGAAGGGCCGCTGCTCGCAGTTCAGACGGTTGTGCCACACAAGGATGTTGCAGTTGCCACCACAGCTATGAGCTTCGTCAGAGCCATCGCCACGGCCATCTCGGTTGTCATCGGGGGCGTTCTATTTCAGAACGAAATGAAGAACAAGAGACAGATACTCGTCGACGGCCTTGGCCCCGAACTTGCCCGGCTGTTCGATGGAGCAAGTGCATCTGCCAGCGTCGATGTGGTCAAGACACTGCCACCCAAGCAACAGCATCTCGTCAGAGAGGCATTCTTCGAGTCTATTGATAGCATGTGGATTATGGTAAGAATACTGCTATCAATCAATCTTCCTCGACACCCTCTTGCTGACTGCGATTCAGTATACGGCATTCTCAGGCGTGGGCCTTTTGCTTGGCTTCTTCATCAGGGCTCAGCATCTTAGCAAGGAGCACGAAGCCGCACACCTAGGCATTAAGAAGGAGGGCCATGAACCCAACTCGACGGAGGGGGCCGTGGCCGCAGGAGAGAATTGCGAGGGGCGTCCTGAGGAGCGTCATTTGAGGCACATTTCTGTCAGTAGTGCAGTTGCTCGTCCGAGTGGCTGAAGGATTAGCATAGCTTGATAAGCCTGCCAAGTCAAAGTCTCGGATGTGTCCTTCTTGGCTCAGTGAGCCACTCACGCGAGTGGAAGAATGCCCGGCCGGTTATCAACCAATAAGTTGCCTTTGTCCCCGACCTAATATCCAAGTACAGCACCAGGGAAAGAATCCGTGAAACTGATCGTAAAATAACGAGACTTATTTTACTGTATGATAGCAATTTATCAGTTTATCCCATATTGTTTGATGCCCTTTGATCAAGATCTTGACGTATACAACAAGAACCGGCGTAATGTTGTTTTACCGCGTGCCAATCACAGTCTGAGCGCAGTGCGCATCCACAAGTCCGCACGAGATCCGAAGGCCCTGATTATACGAGGTGCAAGCCTTGTCTATCAATTATGCAAAGATGGACGCATCTGGATTGTGTTCCCTTCTTAGCTTGCTGCGATGGTGTGGGATAAGGGTCTTCAGCTCATGCAGGAACCCTGTCATATGCGTAGCGGCTAAACGCCATTGGCTGTCGATGATCATCAGCCTCATCGGGTTTGTGACAAGATATGATGGCTCTGAGACATGGAGAGTTCTAGCCTCAACTACGCTATCGATAGCTTCATGGCTCAGCTCGCCACGGGATTTCCCCCGCTTGCGAGAATTGCTGTCAGGTGTTATCGAGGAATGTGATGTTCTTCAGCTCTACCCACCCGAGGACGAATGTTAAACCTAGTTAATTCACGGGGTTTTCTATAAATCAGCTTCCATGCGCAGCAAAAGAGCAAGTAGGCGGTTCACTCATGTCCTTAACCTCTTTAACCTTACCTAGAAATAAAACTTGAACGTTTCTTCCTTCATCACTTCACAATGTCTATGCCCACCGAGCCCATCCCGGCACCAGTGCTGCCCACCCCTCTTCCCCAGGGCATGCGGGCTGCCTACTCGAAACACCTCCTGGATCGCTTTCTTCGTGAGGAGCGCGCTTCGCTAGCAAAAAACATCAATATCACCGATCCCCTACCCATAAGGAAACTCGTACCGGACGAACTGCCTGGAGGTGGTTCGAAGAAGCACTTTAAACCGTGTACGGATCGAGTAGCGATCGTTGGAGCTGGCGTTGCGGGGCTTTACATTGCCATGATGCTCAAGTTTCTGGACATCCCCCACGTCGACATTTACGAGGCTTCCGATCGCGTGGGCGGACGCTGCTACACCTACCAGTTCCCTGAAGACAAAGACTGTCCTCACAATTACTACGACGTCGGGGCTATGCGCATTCCAGACATTGACACCATGAAATCGTAAGAAGGCACTCGTACAATTGAAGCATTTCGAGCTCTGCTGACTTCAACAGGACCTTGAATCTCATCCAAAACTTGGGCCTGGACGACAAGAAAAGGAGTTACATTCTTGATGCCAAATGCGAACCAACAATGCATTGGTATAACAAGAATGGTGATGGACCAGAGTGAGTTGAGAACGTGGTGGCACAGACTATTATGCTGACGAGATGAAGTATCAACATATTCGCAGACCACATACGAAATATCATCAGCAAGCTGCAAAAAGACTTCGATAAGGGAATCGATTCTTTGCTGAAGGGAAACAAGGACGATTGGTCTACCAAGACGTGGTTGATGATCCTCAATGAGTAAGCAATCTTCCGAATATAGACCATATTATCATTATTCTAAGTCGATCCTAGTCTATCCTACGATGAAACGGTCGAAGCCGAAGCAGCCGACACGTAAGAATACTTCTCCTGCAATGGGTTGCAACTACTTACGGGCCAAATAGTTCAACCGGTCTCTTTGATATGGCATTTCTTGAAACACTCTGCGATTACTGCGACTTCCAGGTAGCCAAGGATCAGCCATGGTATCGTATGGAAGGAGGCATGTCCGTCGTTACCGACGAGATGAACAAACACATCGAGGATCCGCATTGGCCATCCCAGAACTCTCCTGTGTTCAAGGTCAAGACGGGAACCCCGGTAGTGGCTATGAGCGAGGACAAGACGACAGGCAAGATCAATGTCACAGCCACTAATAGGCAGGGCCTTGAGACTCGCACGGAGAAGTATGACATGGTCTTCAATACCACCGCCATGGCGCCTTTGCAAAGAATGGACATCGAGGGACTCGACCTCAACAAGAAGATTCTAACCGGAATCCGCGGCTTGAGCTACGACCGCTCCTGCAAGGTGGCCATCAAGTTCAAGACTCCTTGGTGGAACAGGATGTACCCCAAGCCCGAGGTTGGCATAGAGAAGACTTATGGCGGCGTGTCAAGCACCGACTTGCCCATCAGCAACGTCGTCTATCCGTCTTGGTGCGATGGCGAAGAGACCTCCACGGTGCTCATGGTTTCATACAGCTGGGCCCAGGATGCCACACGCATGGGTTCTCTCATCCCCAAGTACAGCAAGCAGAATCCTCCGCATGTAGACGAGCCTCTCGTAACGCTCTGCCTCCAGAACCTTGCCAAGCTATGGTCGGAGCAAGGACCGGACCCCCCAACCTTTGAGTTCCTAAGAGAGCAGTACATCACCCACCACGCCTGGGCCTGGTCCCACGACCCGTACACTGGTGGAGCTTTTGCTCTCTTTGGTCCCGGACAGTTCAAGAACGTTTATCCTGAGTTTCAGCATCTCTTCTGCGAGGGAAAGTTCGCCATGTGCGGCGAGGCACTGAGCACGCACCATGCCTGGATCTCGGGTGCGCTGGATAGCGCTTATGCCACTGTGATGCGATGGCTACAGTATCATGAATTGACTGGGAGGATTAGTTACTTGAAGGAGTCTTGGTTTGGGGGCGGCGAAGGGGAGCACCCGGAGGACTTTGACGAGAGACTGGTCTGGTGGTCTGCGGAGTTGAGTAAGAGTAATCCTGAGATTGAGAGCGGGGAGCCTAACGGGAAAGAGAATGGAGGTTTTAAGAATGGACATCAGTAATTATCTAGGTAATCTAGTTGAAAATTTTTGGTAGTTCATAAGGCAAGGTCTCTCTATACGTTTTCATCCTAAGACTGCCTACAATCCCACCCATCAACAGGGAGATATTGGCTTCAAGTACATAACCTGATTCAATTTGATATAAAAAGTCGCCATCAATACATATGAGCTTGGTATTCCTAAAATCCGTGTATAAAGTGACTCGGGTCCCACCGCTTCTGGCCATCAAAAACAATACGATCCAACTAGCAGACTCACGAGAATGGCTCCCGGAAGCCCGCGAAAGAACACCTCCTCAAGAGTCCAGCGTGCCACCAAGCCGTTAAAAATCCCGAGAAATCCACCTAAAACCAGGAAAAAATCCAGGTAGTCATTCTTTTCGGAGTGAAGGAAGTAAAGTGATCCGGTTGCAGAGGCATGCATCCCGATCGCGACCACAAACCACGTTGCTGACGGATAGGCCTCTGGTCGAGCGAATCGTTCCATCGCGAAAGCTGAGCCAGCTGCTAGGGTAGATATGATGTATTCAAGAGCTTGTTGGTACCACTTAGTCGATGTACGCCGCGTATAGGGCTTCATAGTTCTGGGGGCCTTGGTCGTATGCCTTATCTGGGGGGGGGTATCTCTCCAATATCGTTCGGCTTGTACTTATTGGAACCGTGTCGCTCACGTATATGGACGGTTGCTTGTTTGCGTACCTTCCATCTAGAGATTTCCCGTGTTTGGATACCTCCTCTGATTCCATGTCGGCTCGTGGATTGGGATCTTGGCCGTGAGTGTCGAGGTCGGTGGGCATGTCTTCACAATGTTTGGCACTTGGGTTACCATCAGCCGAAGAACTTAATTAGAATAGAAAACTGGCGATACTCGGGGCATTAAAAGGCTCGCGCGTCTCGTGTCCGGCTGAGAGGGAAAACTTGCCTCTGGAGGATAGACAACGTCTTCCCGGACTCTCTGATTCTTTGTGGTGTCGTGATATTGTCTAACGCAGCCTGCTTTGGCAATGCTTAACATCCATTTCTTCACATTTCATATTATCAGTATAGCAGCACCATAGCTCGGTGTTATCGTGGAAGTTTTCTGCCTGTTCTCTTCCGGCTACTTCTGGCACGGTCTTTGCTGCGTAGCCTTGGATAGCGAGCTGGTGCGGCGTATGTCTCTTGTAAGTTACATGTAGAGTACATGTACCACACAAAGGACTCCGATTGAGGCTTGAGTACTTTTAACAACTTCCGCCAAATTGCGACTCGCCCAAAGTGATGAAGATGACTCCCAGGCTGTCATGCACAGCCCACAGCCCGATTTCGTTGCGAGACTCTTTGTCGAATAGCCAATGACGTGTAAGGATGAGGGTACGGTTTCAATCTTCTTGACCAAAGAAATCTCGAGGCGGAAATAGCAATCCTATCTGCCAAAAAAAATAACAGGGCGGGTGAGAGATTCAACAATTGTTTCTGCCAAAGGAGTAACGGGGCTGTAGCCAGGGCGTCGTAGTCGTCTTTATTGGCCAACCGAATAGTGAGGCCAGGTACAATAATGGCTTTAGTCCTACCAAAGGCAATAATGAGGCGAGAACGCATGATGCAGCGCCTTTTCACGAAAAGCAACCATGTATACTCTAAGGCCTTTGACAAATTCAGCCGCATTCGGTCTTGAATGTTCCAAGCGATACTTTCAGTCGACTCGCTTCTAGACCAAGCGCACTATTCTATATCAAGACGCTACCAACTCTGTTCTTCTCACTTCCACCATCTCCTATGAATTGCGAATCCATCTAGTTGTACACGCCAGACACTTGTGAGCCATAATTTTATCCAAAACTGTCAACCCTCAAAGTTAACACATCACCCAGATACCATATCACACACCGGGCCACAGCTTGGCTCCAGCAATCGCCATGTCGGAGCTGGTGAAGCATAGGACGGGTTTCCTCGAGCGAAGCACTCAAGATGCGTGGCCTCCTGATCCTGGAGAACGCCCCATTGGAGTCCAAAGTGGCCCATTCACTTCTTGTTCAGAACATATGTACATGGCCGTTTATACGGAGAGCCCTCAAGTCCGAGGAATAAGGATCCATTCATATGGAAAGGCTCCCAAGGTTTTCTTTCCCAGCATTGCAGCCAGCTATTCTCTTTCCCTTGCGCTTGGGGGTCTACTTGCCAGTAGCCAGCCACCTTTTCTGTCATGGAGACAGTACCACTGGAGGATATGATCTTCCACGGAAGCCGGATTACATGCCAAATGTCCTGAAGGAACCGACCAAGCATGAACATCTCATTAGGACTCACAAATTTGTCTTTTTTATCTTTTCCGGAAGCAGAGCCGCTCATGAGGTGATGACCCATGTGGCCACAAGAGTCAGCCTAGACTCCCCATATGAAGAGATGGATACCACTCCGACAAATAGTCCACGGGCCCGGAATTCTCTTTCACAGCCAATTCAGGCCATCGTCAATGTTTATGATGGTTCTTTGGACACCTATATACGTTTTTCTCACACGCTCCACGTCGAGCGCAAACTTCCCAAAGCTATGCCCAAGGCGAGCTTTGGCGAACCTCTCCACGCTGTTGGTCCCTTGGTTGCTCTGCTGCCAAGATGTTCGCTGTGTCTTCCTTGTTCTGCACAGTTTCAGCGAGGCGACCGGAAACTGATATTCGCCATGGGCGCTTTATTCTTCGGCGTTCCTGCAAGTGCGGTGACCTGGTCAGTCTCGCGCGGTCTCAGGATTGCGAGCGGTGTTATAGCATCGGGTACCGGAGCAGCGGTAATTCCACTTCGTACCATCAATGGGGTATCGATGTGGGCATGGGCTTCGTGAGTCTCTACAAGCTATCTACCCCAGCCTCGTGCTACGTCGTTTACTAACACTACCTGCCTGGCAGAGATTACATGGTCTGGGCGATATGCTTCCTCATATACCTGATCATGCAGCTTCATCACATCCCACATCACGGAAGTCACCGCCATCAATTGTCAGTCCGGTCCAGTAAAGTCTGATAAAATTCGTGAGGGGTCATGACTGACAGTGGTAACCAGGTTCATATTCTGTGTGTTCCTGTTGGCAATCCAGTTGGCGATATCCACAGCCCAGACTTCACAGACGCTGGTTGAAGGTTTCACCGTTTTTGGTCCTGCAATTCTAACTGTGAGCACATTTCTCGTGAGCCTTTTGTTTGGCGCTACCACGAGAGTTCATCGCGATGATGGAGCTGAAGGGGACGCCAACGCAATCAACACCAGCAGTATGATAGCAACCGCTCTAGGGATTTGTGCGTAACGCAAAGAATGCAGCCAGTGTAATCAAGCAATAGCTCCCTCCCTGCGGTGTACAACCTCCATACCTACCTAGTCATAGACTCCGTGCTTTCTCTAAGCAGTATCCTCATTAGGCAATTACATTGATACCTAGAGTTTAACGTATCGACTCATTAACAGGACTCAAGTTCATTTCCTCGTGTTCGATCTGCGAATAGAGGTACTTCAGATTATCATACTCGTAATTTGTAACGTTTCAGTTGAACACCTTAACTGCCGGCCAAAGTGTCGTACAGTTCATCCACAGTGTGTACACTGTAATCTCACAAATTCTCTCTCGATCCAACAGCACGTATGACTTGCCTTTCCCCTTGCGCACAGAATGAGTCACTTGGGATAACACATAAACCTGAAATTCGCTCCCCTCCACTCGGGTTCACAAATACATGACACTTGTCGACAACTTTTGCAGCTCTTCGACCTGTTCCGGCCGTCGCGCGATTCTTCGGAACGACCATCATGAGCATCAACCTGCCCCACGTTGAGGAGGATGTCCTCGCCTTTTGGAAAGAGATCGATGCCTTCCAGACCCAGCTTCGCTTGACCGAGGGTGGAAAGCACTACAATTTTTATGATGGGCCTCCCTTCGCGACTGGTGAGCAAGCTTGATGTGGGCGTTAAACACTCGCTTACCAGTGCAGGCCTCCCCCATTATGGTCATCTCCTCGCCTCGACCATCAAAGACATCATCCCTAGGTACTGGTCCATGAAAGGCTACCATGTTAGCCGCCGCTTTGGCTGGGACACACACGGCTTACCCATCGAGTACGAAATCGATAAGAAGCTGGGACTATCGGGCAGAGACGCGGTGATGCAGATGGGAATCGAGAAGTATAATGCGGAATGCAGAGCCATCGTGATGACATATGCTCGTGAGTGGAGGAGTACTATCGAGCGCCTGGGGCGCTGGGTCGATTTCGATAACGACTATAAAGTAAGCCACCTTGTCTCCAAAGACTCCTAAGGTTTCTCCCTTGCTCGCTTCTAACTCTATCCTTCAGTCGATGGATGTCACTTTCATGGAGTCATGCTGGTGGGTTTTCAAGCAGCTCTTCGACAAAGGCTTGGTGTACAGAGCCTACCAGATCATGCCATATTCAACCGCACTCTGCACACCGCTGAGCCAAATGGAAGCGAAGCAAAACGAGAAGATGACTCAGGATCCCTCCATTATTGTCTCATTCCCAGTCATCGGGGTCGAGGGCCAAGAAAATACGTCACTCCTCATCTACACCACGACTCCTTGGACACTTCCTTCCAACCTCTTCATTGCCGCCCATCCGGATTTTGAATACGTCAAAATTCTAGACGAAACGACTCAACGCCACTTTATTCTCTTGGAGTCAGGCTTGGCCACAATCTTCAAAAATCCCAAGAAGGCGAAGTACAAGGTGGTAGGAAAGATTTCGGGCAAATCCATGATTGGCTGGAAATATGAACCTATCTTCAAATATTTCTCGGGCAAATATTCCGACTGCTTCTGTGTCATCGGGGCAGACTACGTGGAGGCCGGCCAAGGCACTGGCCTTGTACATCAGGCCCCGGCTTTCGGCCAGGAGGATTACGACGCTGCTGTAGCCGCAGGCTTCATCACCCCAGAACGCTTGCCACCATGCCCTGTTGACGACAAGGGTTGCTTCACTTCAGAAGTCCCAGACTACGTCGGTCAACATGTCAAGGTTGCCGACAAGGCCATTCTCAAGGACCTCCGCCTCACAAACCGACTGATTTTGGAAAGTCAAACCATGCACGTCGATAAGTTCTGTTGGAGATCAGATACACAACTCATCCGAAGAGCTGTCTCATCCTGGTTCATTCGTGTCACCGACCATGTTCCAACAATGCTGGACAACCTCACAAAAACGAATTGGGTCCCTCAATTTGCCAAGGAAAAGCGATTCGCCAACTGGGTTACAAATGCGCATGACTGGAATGTCTCTCGTAACCGATACTGGGGTACGCCTATTCCGCTCTGGGTCAGTGAGGATTTCGAGGAGATCGTCTGCGTTGGTAGCATCGACGAGCTCAAAAAACTGAGTGGATTCGAGGGGGATTTGTCGGATATTCATAGGGATAAGGTTGACCCTATCACGATTCCTTCCAAGCAGGGCAAAGGCGTTCTTCGTCGTATTGATGAAATTTTTGATTGCTGGTCAGCTATGAGCAATTGCAATATTCGGGATACGGAAGCTGACTTTGATAGGTTCGAATCGGGCAGTATGCCATATGCATCGAGGCATTTCCCCTTCGAGAATTCCGACCGGTTCCAAGACGACCTCTTTCCAGCAGACTTCATTGCCGAGGGCCTAGATCAGACCCGGGGCTGGTTCTATACCTTGACTGTGCTTGGCAACCATCTGTTCAACACATCGCCATTCAAGAATTGCATCGTCAATGGCATTGTTCTCGCAGAGGATGGCAAGAAGATGTCCAAGAGGCTCAAAAACTACCCTGACCCTCTGGAAGTCATCAACCGTTACGGCTCAGATGCACTGCGCCTTTACCTCATCAACTCACCTGTTGTCCGTGCTGAGCCCATTCGCTTCAAGGAATCTGATGTGAAGGACGTGGTGTCCCGAGTCATTCTTCCTTTGTGGAACAGCTATCGATTCTTCTGTGAACAGGCCGCCCTGTATACGAAGAATACAGGTCATATTTTCATATCGTCACTTGACGTTGACAAGTTGACTAACATCATGGATAAATGGATTCTTGCTGATTGTCAGAGTTTACTGGAATACATGGACCTGGAGTTGTTAGGTTTGTTCCCCTTTGGCGGTTGTCTTTATTCATACCCAGGATTGCTCACTTAGTAAAGGCTACCGACTTTACACCGTTGTTCCACGACTGCTACAGGTTATTGACAATCTAACCAACTGGTACATTCGTTTCAATCGGAGAAGGTTGAAGGGCGGTCTCGGGCTCGATGACACGACCGCTGCTCTCAACACACTGCTCGAAGTTCTCTTTACCATCATTCGTGCGCTTGCACCCTTCACCCCCTTCATAACAGAGCACATTTACAAGCTCTTGAAGCCTCACCTTGACTTGACATCATTCCAAGATCCAAGGAGCGTTCATTTCTTGCCCTTCCCTGTTGTTCGCAAGTCCCTTATGAACAAAGACGTTGAGAGGCAATTTGCCGCTATGCAGAAAGTCATTCAACTTGGGAGAGTGGCTAGAGAGCACGGCAACCTCACTCTCAAAACTCCCCTCCGCTCCATCGTTGTCATTACGGATGCTCATATCATTTCGGACCTTGGGCCTCTCAAGCGGTACATTCTTGAGGAGCTCAACGTTAGAGAAATTGAGGCGACCAACAATGAGAAGCAGTTCAATATCCTTCTGGAGGCTAACGTAGATTGGCCGACTCTAGGGAAGAAACTAAAGGCGGATGTCAAGATTGTTCGAGATGCACTGCCTTTGCTCTCGCAGGAAGAACTCCGAGCATATACAAAGGAGAAAAGGCTGACAGTCGGGGGCATTGAGCTGGGAGAAAACGATCTCAGCATTATCCGGGTTCTCGGCAAAGACCAAGTCAACGGGTCTAAGTGGGAGCCTGCCTTCGCGCAGAACATGATCGTTTTACTGGATACAACAGTTGATCCGGAGCTGACCGCGGATGGTCTGGCTCGCAACATCGTCAGTAGCATCCAAAAGTTGCGGAAAAAGGCTGGTTTAGCGCCCACGGATGATGTGCTACATCATTACAGGGTGGTCAACAACCCTGAAGAACTTGATGTTGGGGGTATTGTGGCATCGCGAGAGACCTTTTTCGTGCGGGCCCTACGGGGACCGCTGGAGCATTCTCGAAACTCTCCACCCGAACTTCTCATCATAGAGGAGGAACAGACACTTGGTGACTTGACATTACTATTGCGTTTAGTCAAGATGTAGATTAGATGACACAGGGACAGAGACCAGTGAATGCAACATCTCAGCTTTATCCTCCTATACGTCATTAGAAGCGCTGTTATTTACAACTGCAGCAAAGTACCTCACAGCCTGCGCCTTATTTATATGTAACGTTCTAGTTGAACGCTTTAACTATAGGCCAAAGTATCATACAGTTTGTCTAACAGTGTGCATACTGTGGTCTCACAAATCCTCTGATAACGCTACCAGCCTAGCTTTCGCACACCTCTTATCACCACCTCATTTCTTAACGCAGACAGTGAGTGAATCATTAGGATGTCGCAACTCCTCTAGTATGGCAATCCTTTGTCAATTGAAGGCTCATTCTACACGACGCGCTCAGGTTTCTCAGAGTCCTCTCCACGTTTGCCGCGACCGATAACGATGGCTGGAGTGGGATCGTCGAATACCTCGAATGAGAGACACTGTCCATCGTTTCTGGGAGAGCCGCCGACATTAAGCATTCAAGATGAAGAGGATAGCGACTCGACAAGGCCTTTACTTAGCCATCAAAGAAGACCTCTTACAACCGATCAAGCTTTGATCTCTCAGGATGATTTCCTCGACAGTCAAGCGGAACGCGAAGTCCTGAGGAAAATCGACCGAACCATCATCCCACTCCTTTTCATCACATACATGCTCAACTTTATGGACAAAATTATTCTTTCCAGCGCCGCCGTGTTCGGACTTCGCGAGGACAACGTAAGCTTCACCTTCAGCCCATGTGGATCAAATTGCTAAGAGAGGACCAGAACCTACAAGGCCAACAGTATAGCTGGGTCGGCAGCATTTTTTACGTCGGATATCTGGTATGGACGTATCCGACTACACTTCTTGTCGCGCGTCTTCCCACTGGGAAATATTTGACGGCCAACACTCTCTTCTGGGGATCCGCTGTCGCACTCACGGCAGCCTGCCACAGCTTCGGTGGGCTCTTGACTGTGAGGTTCCTGCTCGGCGTTGCAGAGGCAACAATCACACCAGGCTTCATGTTTCTGACCTCAACATGGTACACGCGCGATGAGATGCCAACTCGCGTGGGAATATGGTTCTCAGGAAATGCGGTAGGCGGCCTGGTCGCCAGTCTGCTCGCCTTTGCAATTGGGCACATTGAGAACGCTGCCATCCGACCTTGGAGGTGGATGTACCTCATCTTGGGTATCACGACCTTCCTTTGGGCAATACCTATGTTCTTCTTACTCCCAGACAATATCTCTAAGGCCGGATTTCTTAAGCCTGCAGAGAGGAAAATTGCCGCCCAGCGAACAGCCCGTGCTGGGACTGGAACAACCGAAAACACGCGCTGGAAATGGGAACAATTTCACGAATGCCTAGTTGATCCCAAAACTGGGTTCATCTGTGGAATCGAATTACTCACCCAGATCCCTAATGGCGGCTCCCAAAGTTTTGCCAACATTGTCGTCGAATCCTTCGGGTTCACCAACTTACAGTCCACCCTCATCAACATCCCCTACTCATTGCTATCGGCGAGCATCATCGCGGGAAGTGGCTACTTGGCAGGCCGATATAGAACTCTAAACTGCATCTTGATCGTCGGCGTCATCCTACCATGCGTCATCGGAAGCGCTGCCATTTACAACCGCAGCAAAGTACCTCACAGCCTGCATCTTCTTGCATACTTCCTCCTCTCGAGTGGCTCCTCGGCGATGCCTCTCAACATGGCCCTTGTACAGTCAAACTACCGTGGAGTCACCAAGAAAATGACCATAACAGCCATGCTATTTATCGGTTATTGTGCTGGGAACATGATAGGACCTCACTTCTTTCGCAAATCCGAGGACCCACTCTACGAGACAGCGTTCAAGGCTATCATGGTTTGCTACAGTTTAGCCATTGCATGTGCTTTAGCTTTGAGGACGTATCTGTATTGGTTAAATGCACAGCGGACAAGACAAGAGGGTATCCTGGGAAGTGCAGGATCAGGGGGTATCTTGAGAGACGCCACAGATGAGGCAACCACCGAGTATGCAGACTCGGAGGATGTGACAGACTGGCAGGTCATTGGCTTCAGATACAGGCTATAAAGTCAAAAATAGGAGATTATTACATGCATGCGGAACTTGTGATGATTTGCTCGCACTGAGCATGCATTCTCGGCAGATGCGTTGTCACGTGAAATCACATAGGCAAACCTCGGGCACATGTTTCTCCGAGTAGCAATCGCCCCAGGCTCATTTCAAAGACAATCAAAGCACCCACTTTCAACCTACCTCCGACACGCAAACAAAAGTCCAGACCCTTTCCACCTGGACGCTTTTCCTTCACCTTTCTAACCCGGAAGCATCGATTTTTGATCGCGCAGCATCAGAAAAGATGTCTTGGAGAAACCAGGGAATCACGGGATCGAACAACATCCCCCTTGGCAAGCGCCGCTTCGGCGACGAAGATGATGGGTTTGTCGATACCGATCGCGACCTCAAGCGTGGACGCGACCCCGAACCACGAAGCGAAGCCGATGGACCGCGACGACGAAAGAAGCGCAACCGATGGGGTGATGCCTCGGAGAACAAGGCCGCTGGCCTGATGGGTCTGCCCACTGCCATCTTGTCCAACATGACGAGCGAGCAGCTGGAGGCCTACACCCTTCATCTGCGAATTGAGGAAATCTCCCAGAAGTTGCGCATCGACGATGTCGTCCCAGCTGATGGCGACCGGTATGTTTTGCTCCCAATTTTGTCCATTTCATCACTAACGTAGCACAGATCGCCTTCTCCTCCACCACAGTACGATAACCATGGTCGACGTATCAACACGCGAGAGTACCGCTATCGCAAGCGGCTTGAGGACGAGCGCCACAAGCTCATCGAAAAGGCCATGAAGACCATTCCTAACTATCACCCGCCACAGGACTACCGTAGACCGACCAAGACGCAGGAGAAGGTCTACGTCCCTGTGAACGACTATCCGGAGATTAACTTCAGTATGATTGCTAACCCTTTAACCCTACTTACCAATGTTTTTTCCTGTTTTCCCTTTTGGAGTTTGATCAGACCTGCCATCACACCCTCTGGTGTTTTTGAGAGGCCTGGTCCTTCATCGAAATGGACTAACCCTTTGCCCGTTCATCTAATATTTGCGAATCAGACACTAACACTAGCTCTCTCGTACTAAAGTTGGTTTACTTATCGGACCCCGAGGTAACACTCTGAAGAAGATGGAGGGAGACTCAGGAGCCAAGATCGCCATTCGTGGCAAGGGTTCCGTCAAGGAGGGCAAGGGTCGGTCTGATGCCGCGCATGCCAGCAACCAGGAGGAAGATCTGCACTGTCTCATCATGGCCGATACCGAAGAGAAGGTCAACAAGGCCAAGAAGCTCATTCACAATATTATTGAGACTGTAAGTGATGTCCCCAGACTGCGTACGAGGCGCTCTACTAACCTATCATAGGCTGCTTCTATCCCTGAAGGCCAGAACGAGCTCAAGCGTAACCAGCTCCGAGAACTCGCCGCGCTCAACGGTACTCTCCGAGACGACGAGAACCAGGCTTGCCAGAACTGTGGCAAGATTGGTCACCGCAAGTACGACTGCCCTGAGCGACAGAACTACACTGCTAGCATCATCTGCCGTGTCTGTGGTAACGCAGGCCACATGGCTCGTGATTGTCCTGACCGCCAACGTGGTGCGAGCTGGCGTAACAACGACGCTGGCGCCCGTCCTGCGGGTCGCATTGGCGGTGGAGATGCCGTCGACCGTGAGATGGAGGTAAGAAGCCGTCACTGTTTCTATTCAATATTCCAATGCTAACAAATCGCAGCAACTTATGCAAGAGCTTGGTGGAGGTTCTTCCAACGGACCTCCTGCGCGCATCGAGGCCGGCCCTGGCTCTCATGGTAACGGAGATGCGAAGCCCTGGCAACGTGGTCCGACTGGAGGACCTGCGCCCTGGCGCACTCGTAACCAAGAGTCTGGCAACGAGGGAGGGTCATCGGCCCCGTGGGCACGGGACCGTGGCCGCAACCACGACGATCACAACGGCCGCGGCGGCGGCGACAGCTACTATGCCCAAGGCTACGGCGGCGGATCTTCTGGTGCTGCTCCTCCGTGGCAAGCGCAGGCTCCTGGAACTCAGGGTGGGTATGCTGGATATCCCGGCTATGGTAGCTATGGGGCTGCTCCTGGAATGGGTGCTCCTCCTGGCCTTGCCTCTGCTCCTGGCAGCGCTCCCCCTCCCCCTCCAGGTG
>JAADYS010001051.1:0-41858 GCA_012931995.1 Fusarium albosuccineum
AGGTGCTCCTTTATATGTAAAAATAGCTACTAGTCACAACTTCCCTATAGAGCTATTATTATAGTAATACTATTAGGCTTAAGGGTCATAAGTTTAAATCCTACTTAAGGCTATTAAAGCTAAGCTAGAAAACATTATATATATCTAAGTCATAGAGCGCGGCAAAAACCAAGGTGCCAAGCCAAGAGAGCTAAAGTGCATTTCGCCTGGGATTCCATGTAAAATAGGGGGTATATTATAATATATATAATGCCCTAAATCCTTAGTACCTAATATAAGGTACCTTACGTTTTTGCCGTTGGTTTAGTGGTCATTTTAGTGCGATAGGACTATAATGGTGTCGGATGTCGGTCACTCCAGGGCAGTCAGTCGAGCAATATTGCCCGAGTTCTTGATCGTATCTCCACCTATGAGATGCTCAAGTTATTCAAGCTTAAGCCATTTTCTGTTTAAACTGCCACCTGTGGGCTTGGCGAGGTAGACCACTGCAGATCGTCTCACCACGCGTAACATTATCCGCAGATCTGCTGAGACGCGACAGACGCGACGAGCTTCTGTACATACCTACCCTGGACAGCGACGAAATATCTAGAATATCCCCGACTAAAAGAGCGGTATAAACATTTATACTAGTATCCGCTTGATCAAATACATGTACTTTATATATCGCAATATCCCAAAAGCTGTTATGTTGACATTCTCAAGCTTTCCTTGTCTTCTAAACAATACTGCATGGGAAGAATTCTGCAAAACTATGACGAAACAAATTCCAGAACACAACAAATCTAACGACGTGTAAAGGTAACTAAACCCGTGGATCTGTTTACGATTTGGCTTGTATTGTGAACCCAGTGTATGAGAATACGTGTTCATTTGAGAGATAGAGATTAACAGGATAGAAGTTTGAAAGCTGCACTCGCATCTGGGTCGCCGTTTCGACCGTTTCACCCGTTGGTCCGCTTTACTGACCGTTTTGGCAGCAAAGTAGGTCCCGCTACCAGCCGCGCAAACACCTTCGATCGGCCAAAATCTTGGCACATCTCTCGGCCGTCATCTCGCCTCACAAGCGCGTTCAGCCGGCGAGCCAACCATCTTTTCTACATTCTCACGTTCTCTCTAAGTATCTTTGCATATCTCCTGCCATTATAGATATAGTATAATCGACAAGTCCAACTCTTGGGGCGCAGCGAAGCCCTTCTTGTCATTCACCAACTCGACACACTCATGGGCATCGTGGCCCCTGTCTCCACATGAATTTTTGAGCGTGAGACGAGATCACGTGACGCGGCGCCCTGCTTGGAGTTGAGTTGGATCTATGCAACTCTGGACACGACGGAAATCGCGAGATGGGACAGTCATTTTATACTTATTGATGAGAAAACTGAACGTCTCCTCATCATTATGATTCGTTATAAGCCCAGTTGAAACTCTTGCAACCTGGATGGCTTACCTACTCCAATGACACCCGAGATCTTCGGGCCACCATTCCAAAGAGATGCCGTAGCCTTGTTAACACTTTTGTCTTATTCCCACTCTAACTTCTTTTTATAGGTGAATCAGCAAAGCCCCGGATGAAACGTGCAGGATGCAATGTTACCCTGCCAAAGAGTCAGCTTCAACTCCAGCTTCGTCTCATCCTGTTGCTGCCCTCCACTCCAACTAAGGCGCGAGTGTCGCATCTTTGATTGCAGGGCGTAGACGAACCTGACAGGGCATTTGTAAGGATAAAACATCAAAGTGCAGCTGACGGCTTGTCTCCACCTAGGAGCATCGGGGTTCATACCGACCTTGGGTAGTGTGGGAGATTCTGTCAGGGTACCTGGGGCGAGGGAGGCGCGACGACACCCTCAACCATCGAGGGAAGCGGATATTTGGATGCGGGAGGTAGGTCTCCCTGAAACGCTAGGTCTAATGGCCAGGCATCAGAATTGGGGATGGCAGCCCTGAACGGGAGCCTTGGGCTCTGAGAATAGAAACGGGCCGTAGCTGCATTTCTTGAGCACTTTCTGCAACTTTGCGGGGATGGTGCTGTCGTCGGATATTACTCAAGCCAGTCAGCCTGATCTGCAAGCCTCCCTTTCGTGCTTCCCTTCCTCAGCCCAGTCGAATTTCGTGCGCCTATTTCGCGCGAGGCCCTGCACATCGGGCCTAATGGAGGTCGGGGACCTCATCCTGGCAGCACTGCAGCACAGCATTGTGGCTTGGGAAGCCATCTTTTCCAAAGAAAGCGCAACCTCGTTTCGCAACCACTCCTCGCGCTTGCAAGCTAGTTCTCTTGCATGGTGGCTGATAAGGCTGTAGTTGCCTTCTGGAGTCGTCACCCCTGCTTGTGCATGAAGAATGTGGAGGCCGAGTCAATCGTTACCGGTTTGGAGCGCAGACACATCCCTCGGGCAAGCCGCAACTGAGAATTGCCGCGCGCCAAGCACTAGTATTGGCTCTCAGGGCTGCACTTTCCTGTCGGCTGGGAGCAGAAAATAACTGTCTCACCCTCGACTTGCATCCTGGCGGAGCAAGTTGGGGGCCAAGCTAGGATGTTGTGCAGGGGGGGACACAATGAGGCTCTGGGAGAATCAGGCTCTGAGCTTGAAAGTCTTTAACGGTTATAAACTTAATTCATGCTGTGCTCCAATCTCGACATTTCAGAGCTTTTTCTGCACACTCCCTACAAGTTTGGTAGCTGAACGAAGAACCTGCTTCCAAAACTGGAAATTTGTGTAGCTCCATCTCTAAACAGCTACGCCTTCGCCACCATGGTCAAGTAAGTTTACTCTCATTCTCAAGCTTTATCGCCCTCACTCTTCAAGTCTATCTCCACTGCATCAACCTCAAATCCCGCTCTTCTAACAATGAAATCGCAGTCCACCTCCCAACAAGTCTGGGCCGCCCAGGAAGCCTGTAGGCCCCGGAGCGCCTCAACACCGACCTCCTCAGGGACAACAACGCCCGGTTCAAGGCCATGGCCCTCCACGTCCGGGTCCTGGGCAACAGGCTCGCCCAGCTCAATACCCTCTCAACCAACGTCCTCCTGCACAACACCCAGCCCAGCGACCCGCGGGTTACACAGCTGTCGCTGCCCCAAGGGCAACAGCAGCTCGTCCGGTTGTCGGAAGGCAGCCCGCGCCTAACCAAGGCATGCAAATGTCTGAAGTCAAGCGGATCCAACAAGCTGCATACGCTCAAGGACAGAAGGCTGGTCACACGCAAGGCCAGAAGGCCGGAATGCAGGCAGGGAACCGCCAGGGGTATAACAAAGGCCAACAGCAAGGCTTTAAGGCAGGGCAGAAAAGTGGCATGTCGTCGGGGCAAGCACAAGGCTACAACAGGGGTCATGCCAGTGGTCACAGTTCAGGTCATAAGCAAGGCTATGCTCAAGGCCATCACGCTGGCCATCAACAAGGCCACAATTCTGGACACAATTCCGGACATAACTCTGGACACTCGAAGAAAACAGCTGCTGCAGCCGGTCTAGCTGGTGGAGCCGCGCTCGGTGCTGCTGGCGCTATCTACATCAACAACCAGTCGGAGAACAACAGCTACATCTACAATGAAGACAACCTCAATTATTCCAACAACGAGAATTACTACAATACGGAGAACTATTCAAACACTGAAATTGAATACAACAACACCGGGGTAGAAACTGGAAGTGTGGGTAGCGACGACCAGTATGATGGACAATGGAACCAGAACTATGACCATCAGTACTACCAGGACGATAATGATGGTCAGAACGATGATCATGATAATACCTACTATGGGGCAGACGACAATGCAGGCTACACCGAGGCTAACACAACCTATGACCAAGGTGGCGCCGAGCAGTATCAAAGCACCGGAGGGGAGGAACCTGGTTGTTGTGATGACTGCGGTTGCGATGGTTGCTGTGATGGCTGCTGCGGTGACGATGCATGCAACTGTTGTGACTGCAGTGGCTGCTGCGGAGATGACGAGGGTTGCTGTACTGGATGTTGCGGATGCTGTGATGATGATGATAATAACAACGGGGGTGGCTGTGTGATAATGTGAGCTTGGAACTGAGTCTGGGCGAGGAGGCCGACTAAACAATGCATTGCAATAACTTGGGATATGGAGTTGAGGCTGATGACTTTTGGAGGTTTCTTTTGTCTGTTTTCAAGGGTTTTAGGACACATAAGGGGTTAATATTTGTCAACCTGATCACGACTTCAGACGGCCTATACGCTTGCCCAGTCACTTCTTCACTTCTTTTACTTGGAACAACTCATCGATAAACAGTCTCTCGATTAGACCAGCTCCTGATTGATTATATAAGGTATCTTATCTAGCCGCCCGAGTAAATCGGAACCTCTTGCTTATAATAGTTTGTATGAATGGCAATTTTGTTCCCCACGTTGTCCAGTCGACGTCGCTTCCGCCTCTCTGCACGCTTCACGCTGTCTAGCTCCTTTTTATGCGCGAGGAGTAGCGATCGCTGTTGAGACTCTGGCAAGTGTACAAGACTCATCTGGTCGCTGGTGCTCAGTTGAGAAAAATGAGCTGTAAGTGCTTGTTCTCTTCGATCCTTCTTAGTGAGAGCTTGCGTTCCGGTAGTACTCTGTTGAGAAGTAGGTAGAGCAGATTGGCCAGCTGGTGACTTTTCTTGTACCCTGCTCTTTGGGGTGGGATCAACGTAGGAACGATGGGCAAGGAGCTTGCCGGATGGTAATCTGAGGGTACGATCGTCTGGATGACTGCGACCCCCTGCCGTTTGCTGGCCCAAAGAGTCTAGATCGTAGAGTTCGCTCATCTCCTCAGTGACGTTGAATCGACAATGGCCCATGGATGTCATGTGCTGCTGGACAGCCTCAGTGGTCCGGCGCCGTCTCCCACAGCAGATGCATTCCCGGTAGCTGAAGATGACCATGTGAAGGAACCAAACCAAGGTCTGGAGATCTACTGCTAACGAGGACTGGAAGGGAATGATGAGGCTATGGGCTTGGTGCATGTGAGCCAAGTTTTCTTCAAAGTCGCTGCTGGTTCGATTGCAGAAGAGGCATTCTTCGGGAATGAATTCAACAATTTCCTTGTCGGATGACGAGTCGCTTTCTGACTCTTCATCGTAACTCTCCTCCTCGGACTGAGGCGATTTGGATGTTGGTTCCCATTCTTGCTTTGACCGCCTGGTTAATGGTTTGGATCCATCGTCTGGGGGTGTGATGGTGGTTCCAGGCTCTGCAACTCGGCAGCGAATCTTGTAGACGCTAAATAAAGTCAATGCCGCAATTTGGTGCAAGAAAAACGAGGTAAACTCACTGCCATTCGCTTTTTGCGTGTTGTCGCTTTTCTTCGGCCGTCTTAAATGATAGATCGCAGATGTGGCATTCCAGTAGCGCTGCGACGGGCGCTGAAGGAGGGGCAACAGGGGCCTCCATGGTGGTGGTGCTGGTTGTAGTGGTAGTAGTGGTGGTGTCTAGCATGTGCGAAAAGAAATTGAGGACTCCTGTAATTGAGGTGTGGATCTCTGAATTGATCGAGCTCTGGAGAATGAACGATGTCGGTGATGAAGAACAAGTCTATGTTATCGGCTGATGGACATCTCTTTAAGTCAATCCGCGATTCACTTCACGTTGCCTACCTTACCCAATAGAGCTGGTGAGCAATGATTCATTGTGAGTTCGTCCCAAAGCGGAAGTGGAGAATGATTCATCATGATCGTGCCCCAAAGAGGACTGGATCAGGATGACCATTCCACCATTGTACCAATCATATCTCTCTTTGTGGAACTCGTATCAGCTGACTAACATGATCCTGAATGTATCATTGGCTTCAGCCTTCTGGCGCACGGGAGGCCCGAGGAGAGTCATAACTCTGGTGATTTTGGTGGCAAGCAACCAGACTGCTCCGGATTTGTTGTTTCCGAAATACAATATTTTGGTCCAGAAGGAGGAGCTCATGCCTAGGACATGTAATCTAAGAATTGCTCCATAGAGTCACGGATGTGGGTGTTGGCATCGACGAGGAATTGTGTGTTATAGAGCGTCAGCTATCAAATGTCTTTATTTGCATGTCGTCCCTCATCTATCCAACTTTTTAAACCGTCCGTATTCACAATCTCGCTTCGGTCTAGATAAGACAAGACTTTAGTAAACTCTTGAACATACTCGGAGGCTCGGCGTGAGAGTTGCTCGTCCATCATGAATGGACAATTTAGAAGCGAGCTGGCAACATCGCGGACTTTGTATATCTAATGCATAGTTGTTAGCTTGGCAACCATTTTGTTGGTGCATTCACACGAGGCTTGGACTTACAAGAAAAAGACCATTTGGCTCAAGATAAGCGTGTGGGATGCTGTGAAGAATGTGGATCAACTGGCGGCATACATCTTCACGTTCTCTCCAGTTCAGTTTGAGATGAGTAGATGTTGTGCTGCCGCCTGTAGTTTGGATCCGAGCACCCTCTATTTCCTGGAGCACAGCATCCATCTTATCCAAGAGAAAGCTTTGGAGCCAAAGGTGACTAACATGTAAGTTCACCCGAGTGATCTCGTTCTGAGCATGCAAGAGATTCGACTCTCTAAAATCATCATGTCGAATCACATGGCCATCGTAAGGTGACTTTCCAGAAGATTGGTAATTATCCCCGGGGCCCCATTGGCGCATATAGTGGGGAAGGCCGTCTAGCATATATCGGAGTTCATGGAGCAAGTCCTGCAGTCGTGAAAGACGTTCCGCTGGTGTTCTTCCATACCCGCAGTCGCACCCATCGTTGAACATGGCCTCCCTCATGCCTTTGAGAAAAGCTCGAGAGGATATTATGAAGGTAGTAGTAATGTTGAAGGCGTCTGTTGCGGACGCACTGGCTGGAAGCGGTGTGGCCGGCACAGTAGTAGGCGCAGGGCTAACCACACCAGTTTCCAGTACATGTTCATCGAGAATGTTGAGTGGCTCTAAGGCGTCGAAGTCCACTTCTCGTAGAATGTAATTATCGAGATAGGTTACGTGATTTCCTCGTCCTGGCTGAACTTTGGAGTGTCTGACAACTAGTTAGTTTTCTGTAAGCCCGCAGGACTAATGGCTATCGTTACTCACACAAAGGTATAGAATTGGAGCCAAAATGCCTTCTTTCGGAGCTGGGTCTCGACGGCATTGAGGCCTTCGTACCCTGAGATGCGGTGTATCTCGAGCAGTCGTGCGATTTGCATCGCTTCGGCCTCAAACATCCGGCTCTGGTTGGTCTGGCCTGTTTGGAAGACGCCTACCGAAAGGGCGTACGCCGCTGCCCATTTTTTATGGCTTACGTGGTCCCAATAATCAGCATGCCGAAGCCGTTGACACATCTGGACAATATAGCTAATCACCGCAGTACGGGTACCAAAGCGGCTGACAACGGCGTGATAGTTGTCAAACCTCGAGGGTAGAAGTCCTATCGTGAGAGCCGCCAGGGAGACGATAAGCGAGAGAAAATCTCGATCGTCTACATCGCGATTTTTCGCCAAGTCTGCGCGGAACGTGGGCAGGTGGACGATGGGGACAAGCGGGTAGATGCGCTCTATATAATCAGTCATGATAAACAAGAACAAGTCCCGAGGACAAAGCTCGTCGGTTGGGAGCAGGCGGTCATAATATCCGATGATTCCGCTTTCGTCTTCAGTGATGAGTAGTACGGGACCTGAGATGGTTGGTCGACTTGGGGGCGTCACGGAATGTTGCGTATCCGATGCTAGGCCCAGTTGAATATTATCTGATGTTCCTGAAACTTCATCATGACTAGGGCGTTCATCCAATCTTGAGTAATCGGATGGACTTTCGGAGTGAAAGTCCGGAGATATGGCGGTCGGTGCCTGCGTCCTAAAGGCAGCGTCAACACCTCAGACTAGGTGTTTGTAGTTGGTCATAAACTGACATGCTCACCTCTTTCTCTTAGGCCCCCGAGGCCTGGTTGGTATGGCAAAGCTGCACTGGATATGCAACTTGGAGCAGTCCATGCACCGCGACGCAGGGGCTCCGCCTTCTCTGGGGAAGACGCACTTCCGTCTCCGAGCACGACATGCATCGCATGCTCGGCTTGCCAGTTCTCTTGCCTTGCTCCGGTCACTGAAGCCGGATGCGTCCGCATCTTGCCGCGGTGGTGTGGTAGATTCTGGGTTCGTCATGATACATAAATGAGGTTTCTGGGGACTGATACGACGTGTTTCGCGAGGCGGAGAAATAACCTGGGAGGAATCCGAGCTGTGGGGCGCTGTTATGACAGGGGTCTGAGGCTGTCCGAGTCATGAGGCGGTCGAATTTTTTGTTCCGTTTGCCCGGATGGGGCCAAACGTTGTTTACATTGATGACATGATCGTCAATCAAGTCTCTACTTCGTACTGCCTGAAGCTATCGCGAATGCGTCTCCGTTGATAATGGACATGGAATGAAGGCCCACCCATATGCATGTCTCACGACGGCTTATTACTTGTCAAGATTCTGTTCAAACGGGTGTGTTCCCTATTACTATAGGTGACCTCTTGTCTCTTCCGCTGCATACTTCTGAACAGAAGTATCACTCAAGTTATCATGTAAAATTCTTCAAGTTCATAACACATATCTATGGACATTAATCCACGTCGAAGTAATTTTCTTCTAATTCTAGTCTAACTATAGATAGAAGCCGCGTTGTTGGTATGCAATTTGAGTGAGCCCGCTGCGAATAATGTCATGTTTAGAGATCCCTGCGTCCTTTCTCGTAGAACAACCAATCCCAAAGTCCAGATAGTTCAATTATGCTCGCAGCCCTCTCCACGTCGTCGAATTCCTAACAGTAAATGTCCTTTCAAGAAATTCGCATCGACTGCTCATGCCTACGAGCATTTTGTACTCTCCGGCATCACTGCACCAGCAACTTTCCCTCTCGCTCCAGTAGCTCGTTGCACGGAGCAAATCCACCTTTAGTTCCGCAAGAGAGTTTGCTCCCGGCTCAAGATAAACCTTGGTAAAGCACTTGAGTTCTTTGCTTGATCGCGTGATGGTATCAAGGGCAGAGGCTGAGAGCGGTGTTGCTGCTGGGGATTGAACATATGCCTGCACCACAGCAGCACCCGCTTGAGATCCTGTGTTTGTCGCCTTGACTTGAACCACGAGCTCGCTGGCAGAGTCGTCGACCAAAGTTAGGTCCGAAAGGCTAAAAGTGGTATAGGACAAGCCGTGGCCGAACGGGAAGAGGGGCTCAATGTCCAGCGTATCGTACCAACGGTAACCAACATGCACATCCTCGCCGTAGAGAACTCGGCCTCCTTCAGACCGGAAATTCAGGGCGCTGGGGTTGTCTGCCACGCGGCGAGGCATTGTAATGGGAAGCTTGCCGGCCTAAAAAGCATAATAGGTTAGTTCGAAAGCCGTCAACTAAGTCATATTGCCCAACTTACGGGGTTCACAACACCAAACAGCACATCGGCGATGCCGTTACCAGCCTCATTACCGCCGAACCACGCCTGCACAAGCGTGCTGGCTTGGTCAACCCACGGCATAGAGATAGGAGTGCCGCTCTGAACAAGCACCACCGTGTTTGGATTCGCCGCCAGCACGGCAGCAATGAGCTCGTCGCTTCCAGGGGGCAGAGACATATTGGCCCTATCCTGTCCTTCACTTTCCCATTCCCCACTTGTTCCCACGCAGAGAACAACTTGGTCCACACTCTTTGCGAGTTCAACTGCCTCATTGAGGGCTGAAGCCTGTTCCAGCCTAGGGCATCCTCCAAGTCGGATGCCGCCTTGTCCAAAGTCAACAACGCCAGAAACCTTGAGATTCGATGTTTGGTCACAGCCCCAGCGGACAAGAAGGTTGTAACTTTTGCCAGCCTCCAACTTCATAGCTCCTATTTCCTCAACCGTACCGCATCCGAGGAAAGCGCTTCCTGGTCGCTGGTCCATAACGTTGGAGATAACGAGTTGCCCATCGATGAATAGTTCGCCAGTCCCGTGAACTGAAAGCCCAAAGTCCCATTCGCCAGAACGCTCGGGAGTCAAGACACCCTCAATCTCAGCATACCAAAGCTTGGCGAGCTCGGGATGCTCATAATCCACAAACCAGATGTTAGAGTCGTCGAGATGTCGTTCCTCAATCACGCGGCGAGTGTCAGAGCCCGATTGGGGCGTCGGCTCATTGTATATGCGAAGTGAAAATCCTTGACGCTTGCCATCCGCTGTTCGTAATAGCTTTCCTATTTGAGGCAGCGACCGATGACCATATGCGCCCTTGGAGAAGGCAACATTGGTAGCAATACCCTTGATACCGTCCAGAGGTGAGACGGTATGATAAGCTCGAAGACAGGCGCTTCCACCTCCGCAGTAGGTGCTGATATCCGCGTTGGGGCCAATGACAGCCACTCGCTTCTTGGGGTCCAGGGGCAAGATGTTCTTTTCGTTTTTGAGCAGAACCACAGATTCTGCTGCAGCCTCGCGAAGCAAGCGAATATGTTCATGGGTGTTCAACTGGGTTTCAGGGGCGTTCGGTGGGATGGTGGTGTTTTCCAAAGAGTGCTTGACCAACTTCAAGACCTTCCTGACACGCTCGTTTAGCGTTGACAACTTGACTTTGTTAGATGTGACCGCATGAACGAGGGCACCGCCACGCCATCGGCTAGGACCAGGCATCTCAAGGTCTTGGCCAGCATTGATGGCCTCTGATGTGCTATACGTGCCGAACCAGTCGCTCACCACAAGGCCATCCCACTTCCACTCATCTCGCAAGATGTCTTGTAGGAGATGATCGTTTTCTGGCGCATGCTTGCCATTGACCTTATTATATGCCGTCATAACAACTCTTGGGTTGGCCATTTCCACAGCAATCATGAATGGAAGCAAATACACTTCTCTAAGTGCCCTCTCTGTGACCTGGATATCGACAGCCATGCGCGCGCTCTCCATGTCGTTACACGCAAAATGCTTCATCGTGGCTGAGACGCCCGACTTTTGCACACCTCGCACATAGTGACCAGCCAATACTCCCGATAGGATAGGATCTTCAGAGAAAGACTCGAAGCCTCTACCACCTAAGGGACCACGTTGGATGTTGACTGTCGGCCCAAGTAGGACATGTGCACCTTTGGCGTGAGCTTCATCTGAGAGTAGTTGACCCAAACGATAGATCAAGTCGATATTCCAACTAGCGCCGAGTGCTGTGCCACATGGGAGACAGGCAGATGGCGTGCTGTCAAAGAAGTGAGTGCCCCGGACGCCGTTGGGGCCATCTGACAAGCGGATAGGTGGAATTGACAGGCGTTCAATAGTTGCTGTGTGCCACCACCCAACGCCTAAGTGATGAATTTGGATTAGTAAAGGCCGTTTAAGAAACTTAGGGACTGCATACCTGCTGTCAATTCCACCTTCTCCTCCAAGGTCAGTCGGTTGATGAGGTCTTCGACGTCCATTTCGTATCAAGCCACACAGTCAATGATGATGCTGGTGGCACGAGAACGATGACTGTAATGTCTATGGCTTGATTTATGATGAGAGGTGTATAAAATCTCCTCTTATCATGGCATAACCCATTGCTAAGCAGTGCACGCAGACTTGTGGTAGGTCTCGTGATTTATCCAACTGGCATTGCAAGAGATAATTCTCCGCCAGAGTTGTCTGCGTGAAACAAGGTGACAAATAAACGACACATTCGATGGGCCTTGGCCATGTTTTTTGTGCGCCTGACAAGGAGGAAAAGTGGACTGGCGGGGAGTTGAGTGTGGCGTTGCTCAAGGGTCAATATCTCTTAGAGACTCATGGATTAGGGGCAGTTTACGTACTGTGGGCAGAGAAAGTGGCACCAGTTCGCGTAAGTCGCCGGCATTGCTCCTTTCACTACGTCCTGTGGCTGCTCCTGGTGAATGGTGTGTTCGTGAGGACCTGAGATGTGGAGCAGTTGGAGCAGTTGAAGCGGAGATATACAACCAACCCCTGAGAGAACCGACGCAATTCTCCGCCTCAGTAACTCACCCATGATTCCAGAACACGCTAACGTCTGACACGACATTATCGAACCTGGCCCGTGACGGATGGTTCCTGGAACAGGGCCCCAACTCATCATCCATTGGCCTTGCATTTCTCCGCCTCGTTAGAAAATTTCCACCCCGACTTTCTCGTGACTTCTCGGCAGCTAGCACGAGGTCTGCCGGCTCCATCACAACGTGTGATTCCCCATGGGAGCCCCAGTCCAACGTCCTGGGGACGGAGGCTACCTTAGTCTTAGACTGACATGAGTTCGACCGTAACATTGGATCGATGGCAGCTCTATCCGGTCTGTGCTGAGACCGGGGTTGAGGTTATTTAACCTTTGCGCATCCTCGCAACTGCGTCAAGGACCCTTTTCTCCCAATGCGAAACCCACAAGAGTACTCAACCTGGTGAAGGGGTCAATTCTTTGTCTTGATCATTGCCATTCCCTCTCCATTCTTTCAGCACCTCCACCCTACCAAGGGATCCCAACAATCGGCAATTGCCTGGCCATGGGCAACGAAATCACCAATCCCGCCGTTATGGCATCTAATGAGAAGCCATGGTGGAAGCAAAGCCACTTGCTGAAACTTAACTACATCGTTCTGTCTCTCGTCTTGTTTTGTAAGCCACCCTGACGCGCCTCAACCCCCCTCTCCCTCGCATTCTAACCCATCCGTCTCAATCTAGCTTCATCTAATGGATTTGACGGCGCTGTTATGGGATCCCTTTTGGCTCTCGACTCCTGGAACGAGTTCATGAACTTTCCGACCGGCGCATATCTCGGATGGATCACTGCCATCTACTGGCTTGGCAACGGCTTCAGCACGCTTGCTGCTGCTTGGGTTTCCAACAAATGGGGTCGGAAGCCCGGTCTTTACGTCGGATACTTTTTCTTGGTCATCGGAGTTGGCATGCAGGCTGGTGCGCAGAACGAAAAGACCTTTACATACGCCCGCCTCTTCATCGGTATCGCCTCTGGCTGGCTCGGCAACTCGGCCCCCGTCCTCATCAACGAAATCGCATACCCTACGCATCGATCGATTGCTAGCGCCCTCTTCATGTGTGGCTGGTACGTTGGCGGCACCCTCTGCGCCTGGGTGACGTTTGGTTGCCGAAACATCCCGTCCGACTGGTCGTGGCGAATCCCCGTATTGATGCAGATCTTGCTCCCACTCGTTGCACTTCCTGGCTTTGCTATTGCTCCAGAGAGTCCTCGTTGGTTGGTGAGCGTAGGCCGCGTTGATGCTGCCACCGACATTATTGCTACATACCACGCCGGTGGAGACCGAGAGGATTCGTTGGTTCGCACCCAGATGATCGAGATCGAGACAACCATCACTGCAGAGAAGGAGGCAGCTTCAAGCGCTTCGTATCTCGATATGGTTCGCACTAAAGGCAACCGCCACCGGCTGTTCATCTCGGTGACGCTCGGCTTCATTGCTCAGTGGGCTGGAAATGGAGTTGTGTCGTATTACCTCCCTCTTGTTCTGGATTCGGTTGGCCTCAAGACTGTCACCGAGCAGACTCTTATTTCTGCATGCCTCAATGTGTGGAACCTCCTCTGGGCCTGCGCCGCTGCTGTTGGTGTTGACCGATTGGGTCGTCGGTTCTTGTTCCTGAGCTCTGCGACCATCATGCTTGTTAGTTTCATCATAGCTACAGGACTTAGCGCGTCTTTCGCGCAGTCTGGCTCATCTTCTGTCGGCCTGGCTGTTGTTCCGTTCTTGTTCATCTTCTTTGCAGGATACGACATTGCACTGTGAGTCTCAGTTAATGATGAGGACCAACACAAGCTAACCACAACTCCGCAGGACTCCTTTCTTGGTCGCATACCCTTGCGAGATCTGGCAGTTCAGCCTGCGCTCCCGTGGCCTCACGGTTGCCTGGTGCACTACAGTCGCGTCGATCTTCTTCAACTCGTTCGTCAACGCCATTGCGCTTGAGGCCATCGGATGGAAGTACTACATCGTATTTATTGTTCTGCTGGCATTGTTCCTTGTTGTCGTGTATTTCACATATCCCGAGACGCGCGGCCACACACTGGAGCAGATGGCTGTCATCTTTGACGGAGAGGACTCTGTGCCGGCTCAAGCTGTTGCGCTTGAAAAGAAGCTGAGCGCCGCGGCCTACGTCGATAACGTGGACATGAAGGATTAGACAAGGGTTTCCCAAGACGATACTAGGACTTTAGTACGAGATGTGGTGGACAATATATGCATAATTATTTCGAGATTGAGAGAGCAACAGACTGGTGCAGATGAGACCATGTGGATAATCTGTGTTAACGAATGAGCCCAACACATGTCCACATCAGCATGCCGAGCCACTCTAGCGGACTTTTTGGTAGGATATAGCCAAATCTTGCCTAAGTGAATCGTTGTTAATGTACGTCCTGGTGATACTTTTGTCATAAGAAGGATCTCTAAAGTTATCCAATCGATATTTAACCTTACCTCTCTATTGCTAGCGTAGGGCACACCGAAATCACCTAATACTATTGATCAGTTGCTGGGAACAGTGAGGAACATATTGGATAGACAAAAGATGGCCTTTGTTAGTCGTCTGAAACTGCAAAAGAGTGTGTCGGTGGAGAGGCTCGAACTCTCGACCTTTGGATGTCCCTGACCTTGGGCCAAGTCATGCTATGAGACCAACGCTCTAACCAACTGAGCCACACCGACGGATGATCAGGAGATGCTCCTGTGCACGTGACAGAGTACGATCAATCTCATATTATGATCGTCGTGCGTCATGATGTTGCTTGGTTGTTACAGAAGAGGAGTTCTTATACCTACTCTGGGATCCTTCCGGCCTTTGAGTTATACTATACAGAGCTAATTGGTCATCTTGTAATCCTAGCAACATTGGAACTTTCTATTTACCACTTCCTCCTCTTGTTTTCGACAGAATTAATACACTGGCCTTGCCTTGTATAACTTGTATGGGAACGGTTCACTGAGATACATAAACTGGGAAATGAAGAACACGGGAAATTGGACCCCTCTCTATTTGAATGATGGCATGGTAATAGCCATCTGTCTTGAACTTCAGGTCCCAGCATTAGGAACTCTTGATGATATGTGCCGCTTTCTCCGCCACAGCATACACAGAAGACAGAATGTTGCCTCGAGGGATCAACGGGAAGATGCTGGCGTCGACGACACGGAGGTTCTCAGTTCCATAAACGATGAGGTTTGTGTCCACCACGCCTCCTTTGTCCCTAGGCAACATCGCTGCCGTACCACAGCAATGGAAAGTGGCCGTGGCCGTGTCTCGAGTGTATTTCTTTGCCCCTTCCAACTCCCCAATTTTATGAGCATCAGGATGGCTACGTTGTCCGTCAGGCTTGAGGAAGGCTGGCAACTCTTTAGTTTTCCGCAGTTTGTCGAGGTTCTGGACGTGATGAGCCATGATGTCGAGGTCCGCCGGGTGAGATAACAGTCTTGGATCAATATCAGGCATGGCATCGACATTTGGTGAAGAAATTTGACTTGCTCCGCGTGAGAAGGGTTGTGACAAAAGACAGCCTAGACTGACGAAGTTTTGAGGCAGAAACTGTGTACCGGCGAAGCTCTTTCCACCCTCGTGTAGAGTCACTTGTGCCAAAAAGATGAAGCCTGCGGCTGAAGTTGTGTCTGGCTTCTCAACAATGGACCGAACGATATTGTAGTAAGCCTCATTTTCCGGGTTTGGTGGGTGGCTGTCCAGTAGATTGCCCGGGGTAGAGTCTGGAGTAGGCATAAAGGTATAAGATTGGATGCCACCAATCGTAAAGGCACCGGCTCGGTACTTCTCATACTGCTCTTGAGCTGCGGCTAGGACCTCTGGGTCTTGCCGCATTAGCGGATCTCCAGTAACCACGCCGTCAATCACCTCATAGCTGACCCCCGTCATGTGATGGTCCTGCAGGCTCTCTCCGACTCCAGGGAAACTGATCTTGACCGGGATATCGTTCTTCTCCAGCAGCTCTTTTTACCCAATACCAGACAGCTCGAGAAGCTTGGGGGTATTAAAGACACCGGCTGCAAGGATAATTTCCTTCGCGGCACTGAAAGTCTGGACCTGTCCTTTGGTTACGACCTGAACTCCGGTTGCTCTGTGCCAGCTGCGGTCTTCTCGAGTATAACTTTATGAGTCGCTGCATTGCTGTATGCACCAATTGAGTTCTGAAATGACTGCTGCTTGCGATGATGATGGAGGTGCTTGATTTCTCCAAGTACGTCTAAACAGCCCGGTGGCAGCTAAGGCTGGCCAAAGCGGGGTAAAATATGGCTGTGGGCCGTACAGCCACAAGTGGCTGTAACAGTTCCCAAATTATCCGAGCTCTATAAACGCAACACAACAGTTGTATATTTCTTCTACTGTTAGACATTATCTCCTATTGGCTGTTCCTTAATGACGGCGCTTCGACCAAGGCTTAAGAATGGCTCTATTCGTTAAAATTCCAAATAACCGGCCTACAACTGACCTAGAATGTGTGTACCATGTGGTGCACTGGAGGCGTCGGCCGTGCCCGTAATTATTTGCCAAGCCAAAACCTTTCTCCAAACTTCTTCATCGGAAGAGGCCACGTTGAGTTTTATGAGGTAGAGACAGCCAGAGAGGCAATTTGTTAANNGTTCTTTTGCTGATGTGTTACTCTCTTATATCTAAGGGTGTGGAGAGACAAAAACTAATGAGGTAGAGATAAGAATCCTCTTAGCCAAGCCGGAAACTTCGGCCAAGCTTCCGAACCTCGGGACGATTTCATGACAGCGGCACAGCACCCCCTTCAGGCTTAATGCATGCAATCAACATGCTGTTGGTTCGTGTATGCTTGCATCAACCAATGATCACGCAGGTCTGCTGTCAGAAATCAACAACTTGACATGGGACGAGGTTGCGTAAACAATGGCGATTCGCTGATTTTGCGCCCGGCTGAATGGCACTCCTAGGATAACGGTCGCAGATATGATGCCATGCTCACGCAGTTGCTTAAAATGCTCCGGCGCTGCGGTTTTTATCTGGCCCACCCTTTTTCTCGCAGTGAGGCTTTTTTACTCGTGTTCAGTAGTTCCTGAAATTTGTTGGTCATCGTGAGATTACTGCCGGTTCCACCATGACTGGAAGCACGCCCAAGTCCATCCCTAGTCGGTCACCCTCCGGAGAACGAGCCCCAGTGATTGAGGCCGATGTGAGTGAAATGATCCGGTAACCGGGTTTTGTCGTGGGTCTAGATCTGACCATATAGCCGGAAATCGACGACAATGACTCCGCGTTCGACGGGGTAAGCAAGCACAAGTTCACGATAGAGATTTCAGATAAGACCTTGTGCTGACAGGGCGGTTTAGGAATCCAACTTTAGCGACTCGACATCCCTCGCGTCGAGTATCCTCAAGTACCGCGTGGAAAATGGCCGCACATATCATGCGTACAAGGCTGGATGTGAGACGATTTGTCACTATCATTGGAACATCACTAACTCACAACTATCATAGCATACATCCTGCCGAATGACGATGTATCAAATATCCGCTCTACTAAGAAATGAGTACTAGACTAACAAATTCGTCGAAGCTAGAAAATGAACGTCTCGGTATGTTGTAGGGGACAAGGGGAAGTTTATCACTTCGTCTAACCACTTTCAGACCAACAACATCACCTCGCCCTTCTCACTCTCAACGGCAGGCTTTTTGACTCACCGATTGGTAAAGAAAAGCAGATCCAGCGAGTCCTTGATCTTGGATGTGGAACGGGGATCTGGTCAATGGATTTTGGTGCGTGTATACGTCAGAATGAGCCATAACAGACCGAGATCTAATAATATTGCCCAGCCGATGAGCATCCAGAAGCTGAAGTATACCTCGCAACTTTGGAGCTCCTGTCATCCCGCTAACACTTTCAAGGTTGTCGGTGTTGACCTGAGTCCTATACAGCCAGCATTGTGAGATTCTTGCAGCATCAACAAAGGTCAACTGCTGACGAATAGTAGTGTTCCGCCAAACGTGTCATTTTTCATTGATGACGCGGAGGCAGACTGGACCTACACTAAGCCATTTGATTTCATTTACCTGCGCGCAATGACAGGCTCCATTCGCGACTGGCCGAAACTTTTCAGTCAAGCTTTCGAGTGAGAAAGATTTTAGCATCCCTGGTCGAACATGCTGCTGACTCCGGCTTTTAGAAATCTTGCTCCTGGTGGTTATATCGAGCTCATGGACCCCATATACCCGGTCACCAGTGACGACGAAACTGTGTCCAAGGACTCGGCTGTATACAAGTGGAGTAGCCTGATGAACGAGGCCGCCACGAAATTGGGCAGTGGCCTTGACTCCGGGTTACGTTACAAGGACCAGCTGCCAGAAGCTGGTTTTGTGAACGTGGTGGAGACGACTTATAAGTGGCCAATGAATACCTGGCCGAAGGATAAGAAAACAAAGGAGCTAGGTATGAGCCAGTTATACAGAGTTCAAGCAGCAATGGGCTAACATCTGCAAAGGGGCGTGGGGTAACGTAAACCTCGTAGGAGGAGCCCAAGGCCTCAGTTTGGCTCTTTTCACGAAGGTGCTGGGGTGGAGTACCCAGGAACTGGAAGTCTTCCTTGTTGACGTCCGTAAAGACTTGTGCGATAAAAAGCTGCGCGGATATTGGAGAGTGTAAGTGCCGAAGCAGCTGTGTGTTGGAGGAAACTTGCTGACCTAAGGTAGTAATGTCGTATACGCGCAGAAACCCGAGTAAACGCCCAGTCGTCTTTGCTGCAACGGAGCTTTGGAACCAGTCAACTTGCGATATCTATTGCGTATTAAAGTCGGCATCGACTATTTTCATGTGTAAACTAATCTCAGACTGCCAATCGAAATCGTATATATCAGGTGGTCTCCTCAAAGATCTCTCCGAACGGTATGTAACATTTGGAGATTACATCCTTGTAGGGGTACAATACGCGCAGTGACTCGGGTAAAATACACCGGTCTCGGAATAGATTCCGGGCCTTTACGGACGCCATGTTTATTGTAGTTATAATCATCTTATTGCCAGAGCCAAGTACTGCATACTCTGCACAATCACCACTCCAAGTAATTTCCGGAGACTTTTCAGCAGAGTGTACCTATCAGTCATACATCATGTGCATCAATCCCATCATCCGGTCCCAATCCAAGCCTAGTGCCAAGAACGGCGAGATCGATACGGTACGTACAAGCATTCTAATTTCAGGGAAACGACTAGTTGATTTACGAACTTTTACTCACGGCCGGGACCAGGCCTCATCCAGGATCCAACGACCAACCGACACATATCCTAGCCCCAAGCGCATTGAAGACGGCACAAGCAGTGATCTGGAAAAGGCCCAGGTGAGGACATTTTAGATCCACTTCCCAGTCATGTTCTATTTCATAGACCTTGTGCTAGAACCTTGGCCCCCGACCCCGAAAGATGAATGTACATCAAGGCTCAGTGGCTGGCTGTTAACAGAAGCCAGGCATCGCATAAACAGATGTCGTCTGGTTTACCAAAGAAGAGGAGTGAGGCTACTATGGAACCGGCAGTTCCATCCACCTCAGTTTCGTGGAGGAGCTGGGCCTTTTGGTAGAGAGGGGTGGAATTATCGATGTCACAAACTGCCAAAGCCGTATAAATAGGCTGCTGTGAAAAGAATCCATATATGAGTCTAGACCCAATCATGAGCACCTTTTGTTTACAGAGGCACAGGCGACATTGATTGCTTTAGCATTTATTTGCATGGGATTGAGATATATCGCGTCAAGGCCGTGATGGCCTCAGCCAGCTCGCTCGTCTGTCTTCACAAATCTTTCTCGGCTAAAATCCTTCTCTCCCCGTATACCCCGCGTTTGTAGAGCAAGCTCCGTGTGGAGTGCGCCATTACCCCGGAGTAGAGCAAAGGCCAAGGAACCAGATTGGGCAGGATCATCAATAGAGATCTCTTTGAGTGCGTTAAGGCTCTAGTGCGGTCACTCGCAAGGATTTAGACCAATTAGTGGTCAGGTTCCTGGCAGTACCTCTTCTGGCACCGATTTTCGCCTGGGTGGCAAGTTCTCTACTTATCAAAGCATAACACGGGAGATCATCCCTTGGGCGTTATATCGCATTTTCTGTTAGCGGCATAACACTGGAGCAATTGACCTACTGGAGCCTTAACGCACTCAAAGAGATATCAGCCCCATTAGACAAGATTTGATTCGGCTAAAGAGCACGGCTAAAGGATCCAGGGCTGTAGAGTCTATGCGATCGGAAACTGTGATGGTGTTCCGAGGCACCTCGCGATGCGGCACGTCCTGCCAAGTGGACTTCTTCTCGGAAATCGGAAATAGGTCCGAAACTACAGCATTGAGGCAGAGTTCGTCACTCTCCATCGATAAAACCCCATATTTACTATGCGAGTCATCAAGTTAGGATGCTACATCAGTTATGTCATTGCAAGGATTGAGGAAAAGGGTTGCTGTCGGCCCTAAAGCTGGACGAATCTCCCGGGATAAGCCAAGGTCTCATGCATCATGGATATGGTAGATTTCATTTTATTTCTTCACAAGCTATCATTATACTCAATTTCATCCGTGACATCATAGTTTTGTAAATATTCTTACCACCCCATCCAAGTACCTACCCTTGTACCTAGATCAAGCTGGGCGCTTGAAGTGCGGCTTCAACCCTGACCAACTGTCCTTGCTGTACGCGGCCTGCACCTTCTGACATGTCTTCAATCCCCACTCGGTGATGCCCAACATGAAGCTGCTCTCAAACATGAATGCCATGCTTCCTTCTCCCACCTTCTGTGGTTTCAAATCGGCATTGCTAGCCCTCTCAAAAGTGTCCGCATCGGGCCCGTGGGCTGACATGACATTGTGCAAACTGGCACCAGCCGGCTTGAATCCTCCACCGGTCTTTGCGTCGTATTCGCCGCAAATGAGTCCCATGAACTCGGACATGGTATTACGGTGGTACCACGGGGGCCTGAAGGTATCTTCCTGAACCAACCATCGTGGTGGAAAGATGACAAAGTCGGCAACGGCTGTGCCGGGATGGTCAGAGGGGCCTGTGAGAACTGTGTAGATGGACGGATCTGGGTGGTCAAAAGAAATGCTGCCGATGACCGAGAAGCGACCCAGGTCGTACTTGTAAGGATAAACTAAATCTGCGTTAGTAAAATATGTAAAAGCATGCCAACGATAACCATCAAGTTATGACAGAACCAATTAAATAGTGACTCACAGCTATCAACTGTCAGTTAAAGATCACATTGTCAGTATACAGTGAATAGTCCACTTACTTTCCGTGCCAAGCCACAACATCAAACGGTGTATGGGGCTGTTTGGCAACATAAAATTTGCCGTTATACTTATTCGCAATCGTCCAAGTGGTATCAGTATCCTCGTCAAATGAAGCTACAGGAATCTGAAAGTCTCGAGGATTTGCCAGGCAGTTTGATCCAATTGGACCAAGCTCAGGTAGAGTAAAATGTCCTTGATACAACTCAAGAACGTATCCCCGGACAGGTCCGGCCGGTAACGTGACACGGTATCTGATACCACGAGGAAGGACAGCAATCTCATTGGGGCGAACAAGCAGCCGTCCCAGCTCAGTCTGGATATCCAAGACTCCATGTTGCGCTACCACGAGCATTTCACCATCTGACGAGTACATGGCTGTTGCGGCATCCATGTCACGTCCTGCGGCAAAGATGTAGATGCCCAGTCCCGTCTTAAGTGTGGGGTTTCCAGCGCCTGAAACGAGTTTCAGACCTCGAACCCAGTCAACTTGGTCGTCAATCTCGAACGGATCCCACCGTAGCTGGTTCGGTACAAAGTTTAGATCGCCGTTGAGCAGAGACTCAGATCCCTCATTTAATGGCTCAAATGATGAGTGAGAGGCAGAAGGGAGAATTCGGTAAAGCCATGATTGTTGATTCTCATGCCTAGGAGCCGTGAATGCAGTTCCAGATAGCTTTTCCGCGTAGAGGCCATATGGTGCCTTCTGTGGAGAATTAGCGCCAATGGGCAAGGCGCCCTTGACAGCTTCGGATCTGAAGACCCAATTAATGATGCGGAGTAAAAAGGCTGGTCTGCGGACTCACTCATGGAATGAGTTAAAGCCGTTGAGATACGAATATTTCTCGGGCGTTGAAAAGTTGGTCACTGGCATGATGTCGAGATGTTTGGGGGATTAGCTGATAAGATCGCGGAGGTGTATGTCAACTGGGAAGATCACTTCCAGCGCTTACGATCTTATAATATTCGGCTTGAACGGGACTCAAAGTACCTACAGACAGTATACTGTCTGATACAGCAGTGTTCCGAGCCGTTTTGCCGTCCCGCTTCTAATTGCCGTGAAATGGTGAGTCGGAAGTGCTCGGAAATATGCATTAACTTTTCGCGGACGTCGGAACCCAACCCGGCTCGGCACATCATCAGAATATAGGACTGTGGTTTCTTGAACAGATGGTCAAACAAATTTATTTACCTACGCTGTTTGTGTAATTATTATTAGTAAACCTCAGTTATCCAGTTTGCCCTCTGTGTCGAAATCATATTCAACCTCAATCACCGCATCACTCTTTCTATGATGGCATCCTGGTTACCTATTCCGGCTGGAAGCCACTTTTCCCTGGCAAACATCCCATTTGGCATTATCTCGACGGTCAGCAAGCCTGCCCGGCGTCCAGCCGTTGCTATCGGCAAACATGTTCTTGACTTGGCTGCTTTCGCCAACCAGGGCGGTTTTGCCAAATTGACCGCTCTCCCTAAGGATAAACTGAGCGTCTTCACTCAGCCCACACTCAACGACTTTGCTAGCCTAGGAAGACCCGTGCACAAAGCTACTAGAGCTTATCTCCGAGATGTTTTCCGTCAGGATACGCCTTACCCGGACATTCTCAAAGGCAATGAGAGTCTACAAAAGGAGGCCTTGATCCCACTTTCGGATGTTGAAACGCATCTACCGCTCAGAATCGGGGACTATACCGACTTCTTTGCTGGTCGTAACCATGCTCAGACAGTGGGGGCACTATTTCGGGGCCCAGCCAACGCCCTGCAACCAAATTACAACCATCTCCCAGTTGCCTATCATGGGCGAGCCAGTTCAGTGGTTGTTTCTGGTACACCCCTCCACCGGCCTTGGGGACAGGTACTCCCCAATCCCAAGGCGACGGAGCCGGTCTTTCAGCCTTGCAATAGACTGGATATCGAGCTGGAGCTCGGCATGTTCATCTGCAAAAGCAACCAGCTTGGTGCCCCAATTCCCGTGAACGCCGCGGAAGAACATGTTTTCGGTTACGTGCTTATGAACGACTGGAGCGCGCGAGACATTCAGCAGTGGGAGTATGTGCCGCTTGGTCCTTTCAACGCCAAGAATTTTGGCACCACTATCAGCCCATGGGTTGTCCTCGCGGACGCGTTGGAACCTTTCCAAACTTCAGGCCTGGTCAATGACGCAGAGCTGAAGGATTACCTACGCGAAAAGAGACAGGATAATATCCTAGATATCAACCTGGAGGTCTCTCTTACTAGTAAGTTAAACAAATCTTGATTCAAAATTGGAACGTAGAAGGTCTAACAATTGCAGCGTCCAAGAACAATACTACAACAATAACCAGGACATCATCAAAGAACCTCCTGTGGTCTTGGCCTCACATGATTGCGCATCATTCAATCTCCGGTTGCAACCTGCAGACTGGAGACCTCTTGGGCTCAGGTACCATCTCCGGGTTGGAAGCCGGAACGCAGGGCAGCTTGCTGGAGCAGACACAAGGTGGCAAGGCCCCAGTGCAATTAGAGGGCGGCGAAGAACGAAAGTTCTTGCAGGATGGAGACACCATTACTATCAAGGGATGGGCTGGTGAAGCTGATGATGGCCTGGTTGGGTTTGGCGAATGCTCTGGCACGATCCTACCTTCGGTTCAGCGTGATTAGAGGAATAGACAAGATTTCAAGTATCCAGCTAGAGATATACTACAAAAAAGGCATATTAATCCAATCGCAAATGTAACGTATTAAGACGGGAGCCAGCGAGGCTCTGCAACTCTCTGTGAACTCCCCATCCTAAACTACCCAATAGTCTGGAACTTTTCAACACGCTCAACCACAGTTTAACATCTTCTCTCCTAACTAGACAATATGTAGGAAGCCTTCAAGTGGAGAATGATATCATCGGCCATGCTCAAGAAATCTGCCGGATCTGCCCCTCTCTTCCCCTCCCACGAGTCCACGGCGAAGAGAGGGGTGCCGAAAGGCAGCGCCCGCCCGGGTATTCAAAACTCCGCGGAATTCACCATAATCGTTCCGAGCCTGCCGTCACACACAATGGTTGCTCCACCTTATGCAAACACCACTGCATATGTAGTTCACATAAATTCTATCTCTTCCTTTTTGTCGATGTTACACACCAGTTTGTACTCTTCTCTAAGATCATAATGGCGGGACAAATCACGCGTGTCACCTTGTTCAAGGTCCCGAAGGAAGAAGATCAGCAGAAACTGCTTGATCTCTACAAGTCCATGCCACAGAAGGCGGTTAAGGTTTGTGGCCCTGCCTCAGTCATGAAAAGCCTTGCCACACCTTTTTACTAACTCTCGAGACAGGATGGAAAGCCTTACATCGTTTCAGTCAAGGCTGGGAAGGCCGAGCCTGACCAGCGTGCCCAAGGGTTCACTGTGATTGCGATCTCTGTCTTCAGCTCAATAGACGATTTTCAGTACTACGACACGGAGTGTGCTGCACACGGGGAGCTGAAGCAATTCGCCAAGACAGCACACCAGGGAGTTGCTATGGCATATTTTGAGAATGTGGTTGGGTAATGACATAGAAACAGGCTGGAGGTGGGACTACCTATAGAGAGGAAGCCTATCTCAGTACGCTTGGGCAATTACATCGCTTTGAATCTCAAATTTTTACATAAAGATCATGCTTCAAAATCATATCAGGCCCTGGAATCTCCGTGATATCTCCTCTCCATCATCGTCTGGAACCATTAACTCCTGCCCTTCAGGGAACTGACCGGAAAGTGATTGGTATAACTGCTGTCCTTGTCCAAAAGCGTCAAAGAGACTAAGCAGATCATCCCTCATCTGGTACATATCTGGAACGGAATGGGCGATTTCCGTGTCGGGGAGCATCATCTCGCCTAGGGGAAAATCAGAGTGGTCATGCACAGGTATTGAGATGTGCCCATTGGCCTCTCCGCCACCATTAGTGTCATTATTTGGCAAGTCGTGATGATCCGGATCTTTGTCTCCGGTCACTTGTGGCTCGTCGGATTTATCCTCTTCGCCCTGCATTCCCAGGCTCCTGATACGTGGTATCAACCCACGAATACTTTTCCAGAGCCTGCGACTGATGATGCTGTTCCGAGAAAGTCCTTTAACCAAGTCCACGCCTTCGAGGAAGTTTTTCCGACAGGGTCCGGCGAAAGTTGCGGGAGCATGGCAGACAGCAAGGAACACCACCGCTAGAGCACTGAGGAGAAAGTAGTTGAACGCATTTTGCTGCCGTGAGTAGATGTCCGAGGTAGCGTGCAGATGCACTAGGACTTGAATCGTGTCCTGGGCGATATCTACGACCAGCCATGCACTGCGAGGACTTGCAGCGATGCTGGCTGCGCTCATTAAATGGTGTCTGTAGATAAGAATCCTGGCATAATTCCCGCGAAGATATAGGAGAGCACGTAACCGGTGTAGTAGCTGAGGCTGTGAGCGCGGTGCTAGTCCCAAACGAGGATGCCTTAGCTGAAGATGGGTGGGAATAGACTCTAGCCAGTCTTGCGCACAGAGGTCCAAAGCGGCGGCAGTGTCATCAGGGATGGTTTGTGAGGGTGATCCAAAGGGCGGAATGGCATCCCAGAGTTTTGAAGAGAGGTCACCGTAGCCAATCATACACTTGAGATATGAGTATTCATCATCCTAAAGATCCTCGCTGGTTAGTTAACCTGTCGCAAAGGATTTGGTTGATGAGAACTCACCGGTTTGGGAAGTTCAGGATCAAGATCCTTCATATTGAGTGCAAACGACAGGCTTGTTCCAAAGCTCCACCGTCGATCGAGCACGTAGACACACCAGAAAACTCTGATCGCAAGACGGCGAGAATCGGGGTCTATGAAGTTATCGAGAAGACCTCGTTTTCGATGGAGTCCCATCTCCAAAATTTCCCGCGCAGCAATGCCAATCGTGCGCCATGCTAACAACTCTTCGTCAGAGTGAAAGTAGTAGATGCTCTACATCAGGTCAGCAACTGTTCATTGGCCATTCTACATCGATAGAGTGGGCAATTTACCAGCATGGTAAGAAGCTGAATTTCTTTCAGGTCTACTTGAGGGGTCAGAAAACACGAGACGTCCCTCTCGACGGGCTCAACGATAGAAGCACTCAGGTCGTTTTTGCCATGCGCCTCGATCACCATGCCCGTAGCCATTGCGACTCGCACGAGGCCCAGATCTTTACTATCCAAAGTACGTGATGAGATACTTTTAGACTGAAAAGGGCCATAAAGGTCGGTGTTTCCACTCCGAATGGCGTCGAGAATTTCTTGTGACCGTATCGCATACTCGCCGATGTCGGTGAAGGGGTAGACAGATTCGACTTCCTCTTGGAAGATCATGAGACATCGGGCAATTTCGCTGGCCGTGCAGCGGTCCCAGTATCCAAAGTCTGTGGTTGTTTTGGCAGCGGTTGACTCATCTGGGGACTGGGGGCCGGTTGGAGGTTCGTAAGTCGGTATGCCCATTCGATTCAGAGACCGCTCCCCAATCAGGATGCCAAAATCAGATCGAGTTGGCCCGACGAATTGAGGTTGTTTGGGGACATCGCTTCTGTGGGTGCTGACGGGAGACTGAATAAAGACTGTTTCGCGGGAATGTGACGACACGGTGGGTGCTTCCTGTGGCTGGTCCTTGAGGTCTCTCACGACGCCTACCAAGTCGGCCACCTGTTGACGGAGTTGGAACACCTCTTGGGTGAGAGTCTGAAGGTGGTGACTGCTTGGCGCGCAATCAACAGTCAGCGACGGTAGCCGAAGGTATAGCAGGGCACATACTCATCCTGCTTGTTCTCTTTCGGAGCGGGGGCTGGGGCGGAAGCAAAGGCACAAGCCAGACCACCAGCTACGCACCGCTCACAGTTGGCATCGTCAGTCGGGATACACTTGAGCTTCCTCTTCTTGCACTCATCACTACAACACAGCACGTCAGTCAGCTCAGCAGACACGACAGCCAACCAGAGGCGCTGCTTACCATGCCATGGACGTGTATTTGCTGCGCTTGGCGCGTCGACCTGCCGACGCGTCGCCGCCCCCACCGTCGGCTCCGGCCCCGGATGTGTTCCGCTTTCGCGGCTTCGGCGCCGAGTCTGACGCAGCAACAGAAGCGTCGGCATCGAGCTCCATGTTTGCTTTTGGCGGTCGAGTCGAGTTCCGAGACAGCAAGGAAAATGGGCTGAGGGCAACAGGGGCGCCTGGAGGGTTATGGGCATTTGGCGGGCCCCCGGTCGGAATGGTTCCGACTTTCCGAGAGTCTCGGCCCCGGTCGATCTTCCCCGCACAACCCGATAACGAGATGGTGGGTGCTTGGAAAGCTTAGTTTATCGCAGTGACGGCATGGCTAGATACGGCTACAGCATGGCAATTCATCTGCCGGCCTCTGTGGTATATAGATAGAGTCCTCGTGAGGGGAGAGTCAGAAAGTCACAAGCTGACATCTTGAACATCATCTCTCCTCCAACATGGCCATCGCCAATCTCCTCGTATCTCTCAACGAAAAGGTGCAGGAGAATAAGGGCCAATCCCTACTCCTGACGCTGGTTATTGCTCCGTTGATCTATATCTTTATCAACGAGCTGGTCCGGCACAATGCGCGCATCAGCAATTTGCAGGGTCCTCCGGGATTACCAGTAATTGGCAATATCTGGGATATTCACGTCAACGCGGCCGAAAAATATCGAGAATGGGCCAAGAAGTATGGCAAAGTGTATCAGGTCCAGCTTGGCAATATTCCCATCGTTGTCGTCAATTCTGCCAGCGCTGCCAGGACCATCTTTGGGGCCAATGCGCAAGCCTTGAGTTCACGACCCGAGTTCTACACTTTTCATAAGGTAGGTCTTGGCAATATACCACCTCGACTAAATATTGATCTGTTGTGTAGGTCCTCTCTGATACTGCTGGCACCACCATCGGTACGTCGCCGTACAGCGATTCCCTCAAGCGTCGTCGCAAGGGTGCTGCTTCTGCCCTCAACCGCCCATCAGTAGCCACCTACGTCGATCATCTGGACCTTGAGACTCGTGATTTCATCAAGGAGCTCTATACTTATGGAAATGGAGGCCAGTCCCCTGTCGACCCCATGCCCATGATCCAGCGTCTCTCGCTCTCTCTCGCACTGACGCTGAACTGGGGTGTTCGACTCAGGAGCCAGAAAGACGACCTCTTCAGCGAGATCACCCACGTCGAGGAAGAGATCAGCCGTTTCCGATCAACCACCGGCAACTTGCAGGATTACATTCCCCTCCTCCGCCTCAACCCCCTCAACCTGCACTCTTCCAAGGCTCGCGAAATGCGCGACCGACGTGACAAGTATCTGACAGCCTTGAACAATGGTTTGGATGAGCGAATTGCCAACGGGACCTACAAGCCATGCATCCAAGCCAATGTCATCATGGATAAGGAGGCAAAGCTCAACAAGGATGAACTCACTTCGATCAGTCTGACTATGCTTTCGGGTGGTCTTGACACCATCACCACTCAAGTAGCTTGGTTCATCGCCTACCTCGCCCAACACCCCGAGATTCAAGAAAAGGCCAAATCAGAGATCGAGAAGTTCTACGCTACGAACGAGCCGATGTGCGATTCAAACGACGACCAAAAGTGCCAGTACATCGTCGCATTGGTCCGCGAGTCTCTGCGATACTTTACTGTGTTGAGACTTGCGCTGCCCCGTGCTTCTATCAAGGATGTCGTCTACAACGGAGTTACCATCCCCAAAGGAACCGTCATTTTCTTGAATGCCTGGGCATGCAACATGGGTAAGTCAACAACAGCATTACGGATGCCTTCTATGTAACGACCCAATACTAACATCTGCAAGATGACCAAGTCTGGACTGATCCCGAAGTCTTCCGGCCAGAGCGCTGGCTGGAACAGCCCGATGCCCCCTTGTTCACCTACGGCGTTGGCTACCGCATGTGCGCTGGATCTCTTTTGGCAAACCGGGAGCTTTACCTCTTGTACATGAGACTGCTCAACAGTCTCGAGATCAAGAAGCACGATGACATTGACAGTCACCCAGTCACGGGCAACTCAGACCCGACGAGTCTCGTAGCCATGCCCAACCGGTACAAAGCTTTCTTCACGCCTCGGAACCCCAAGGCACTGCAGGCAGCTTTGGAAAAGGCAACAGACTGAATTACATTAAAACTAAAAACAGAAAGTAGCAGAGTATCAGAAAGAAAATATTCCAGATGTTCCCAATATTGAGAACCACTGTGTTGAAAACCACGGCACCCCATCGTGAAGAGAATATCCAAAGTCGTACTAGAGCACTCAGGAGAAGGAAGCACAGACGCCTACACTAAGTATCTTATGTTATATTGTGTGAATACCACAAAATACCAAACATTACCGCTCAATTCTTCGTGCGACTATTCTCTGCAGCCGCTGTCTTTCAAGGCAAATCAGCATTTGAGCTCCTAATTGTGAAAATGGTGAAAATGGTTCTGGCACAGCCCAGGCCCTAGCTTACAACTTGAATCTTGAGCGATTAGCTTCGACTGGTCTTATGCCCAGCGGAGCGGTTAGTCTAGAATATATATACTAGCATCGGGGCACTGATTACCAGGACCAATAATGCAACTTTGCTTACGAGTTTCGACTCTATCAGCCGTGGCGCTGCTCAAAGTGGCGAGTGCCAGGGTCCCGAGGATAAAGTTGACAGCGTACATGATTTAGTCTATGGCGAGTATAATAAACGGTTAAAACTCGAAGAATGTTGAGGGTCTGGCGTTGGATTGGAAAGGCATTCTAGGGATTACTTGAAGGAGAGTGAAAATTTAGATGCCATTGGGGTACGAGCAAAAGCCTCATACACAATACGCAGAAGCAGAGAGGACTCCAATATCACACATTCATTCTCAAAGGCCCAATATTGCTACACTACCCGAAAGTGGTATCTGCTATAACACAAAAGCTGAGAGGCATCCAATCAGTTTCAACTGCCTGGTTTCTAACTGCCTTGGCAATCACCCACGAAGAGGGGAAACAAGCTAGTGAATAAAAGATCCGAAACACACTGAGACCTCCTTTAATCTGGGCCACACGAACCAAGGTCGGTTTCTCCATTGACCACGTTGCAGCAGGTAAGTGCCGTTCCCGCCTGGGTTATGATGCAAATTCGATTACAGGTTGAAGGGTTGTCCTTTATTCGGATAGAAAACAGTCAGCCTATCCTCTCTCACAAATATGTACCTCATGTATCGTTTCAATAGACGGCTAATGAACATCGAGATGGTACTGCGAAACCCGAAATGCAGGTCTGGGCAGCGTGTTGTGCTGGACAGCAGGCCCCGCCCGCTGTGGCTTAGGGCTTATGGACCCCAACAGCTGAAGGCAGCGCTGTAGCATTCTGACCGACCACTCGCTTGCAGCGAAACCTCTGGCTTGAGGGCATTTCATCTAACAACCACCAAACAAACACATATCGATTCAAACTTACACATGCGCCGAGTTTCTTTTTCCACTGACTCTTCTCTTGCCTCGCTATGGAGTTGCCCGAACGAGGCCCACAACTCGGTGTTCGGGATAGCGTGGGGCCGAAGTCGGGGGCAGAGGTCGCAGAGCACAACGATCAACTAAAGTCAATTAGCATTGCGGAAGGGTGCCCTAACATCCATTGCTAAACTTTAGATTTCGGGCAAGAAAATAAGGACGACAGTCACAGCCTTATTCAAACCTTCCCGCATCGTAGTCCGTACTCAGTAGTAGGAAGTCTGTGATTTAGAATTCACGCGTGAGCCCTGCGCGTATAAGAAGCCCGCGTCCTTACTCCCCAACTCCGAAACATGATTCAAGTTGATGCTAGATTAACCCCAACAAGCAATGTTGGTTGCCCAGCGGACCGTCCTCTCCAATTGTAAGGCCTATGTCTTGGCAACAAGCTGAGCGTAGGATTCGCGGATAATATGTCACCAGGTGATAACCCCAGACCAGGCCAAAAGATGAACCTTTCCCCCATCAAGACATTCACGCCGATCCCCAACCTCTTTTACTGGGATCTGCGCCAACAAACGACGCCGAATGGGGGAATACTTCACCGCATTCCGGGGAAGCACGCCACACTTTACAGTATGCTGCACTTTTCCATGGCCACCTTATGCAAGGGATCCATGGAATGGCAAACCAGATCATGCAACCCTGCCTTCAACCTTGCGGGGTAACGGCACGCAGTTATATAAACATCATAGCAACACTTTGTTTTTAAATCGCGCTTGATGACTATTGCCATTGCGATGGTCTTGCTATTCAGGATGCAGCTCTTTCAACTACACTGTGGCTTGATCCTGTGGGTCTTGTGCTTGGTTTCGTCCGTTCAATCTGTTGAAGTATATGGGAACGGCGTCAAGTACTTGGGTATTCAGAATGTGACGTCAGGGTAGGGTATGCCTTGTTCGTGTGTAAAAACGGCTTCACTAACACGCACATACAGAGTCAACACTTTTTTCGGAATTAGATATGCTCAGGCTCCGGTCGGAAAGCTGAGATGGAGGGCACCTGTGCCGGTCAAGCGCAGGAGAGGAGCCGAGAAGGTCATCGACGCGACCGTGGCTGGCCCAGCATGCTTGCAAAGCACAGCGGGCTGGCGTGTTGATTCAGATTTTCCAATTCCTCAAGGCGAAGACTGCCTTTCTCTCACTATCCAAACACCCAGCGAGCCTGCCTCCGATAAGCTGCCAGTTATGGTGCTGATACACGGGGGAGGTGAGTCGAAATGTGCACATGCAACGAAAGGGAGATGCTAATGAAGACTAGGTTACTTGGCTGGCAGCTCAGTGTATACATCTGGAGACAGTCTGGTGCACCAGTCTAACGGTGGCATGGTTTTTGTGTCCATTCAGTACCGACTCGGCGCTCTGGGTTTCCTGGGTGGAGACGAGATCAAGAAGGACGGGACATGGAATGCTGGTCTGTTGGATCAGCGCGCCGCCCTTGAATGGATCCGGAAAAACATCCACTACTTCGGCGGTGACCCCTCCAAGGTCACCATCACTGGCAGCAGCGCCGGAGGAGGTTCAGTGGCCATGCAGATGATCATGTTTGGTGGTAAACCCAAGAATCCTCCCTTTCAAGCAGCTATTCCAGGTATGTCGGCACTTCTTCACCCCGCAGCCGTCGGCGCAACTGACTTCTAGGCAGAGTTCCCTTGGTGGACGCCCACCTACGACGACGAATGGGTACAAGGTCAGTATGATGGCTTTCTCAAGGCCGCCAACTGTTCCTCGCTTAGATGCTTGAGAAAACTGCCTCTCTCAGCTATTCGAACGGCGTCACGAGCGGCCACCGTTGCTGCATATCTTGACAAACAATACGCATATGGAACCTTCTACTGGGGTCCGGCCATTGACGGCAAGATCATTCAAGGAGGTCTACACGAAGAGTTCGAGGACGGGCATTTCACAAAGGTGCCCATTCTGGTAGACCGAAATTTTGACGAAGGATTCATCTTCTCCAACACGTCTCTTGCCTCGGACGAAGAGGCCTTGGCTGACCTCTCGGCACTCTGGCACCGGGATAGTTCATTTGTCGAAGAGGTTTGGGAACAGTATCCTGAGTCAACTTACAACATCAGCCACCTCGATGATCTACCGAGCTATCAACTTCAAAAGAATTCGGGCTTTTACAACGGCACGATCACCAACAGTTTCATCAGACGATCAGCGATATTCGGAGATGCGCTCGTCGCTTGCCCTACCACATTCATATCTGAGGCAGTAACCAAAGCTGGTCTGTCGGCCTACAAGCTGATATTTAATTCTGGATTCCAGTTTCATTCTGCAACTATTTACTTCGCCTTTAGCAACTACACTGATGGTTTGTTCTAATCCGTTCCACCGATTTAATCAAGTTATTAATATTTGTTGTTACAGTCGACGGATCTCGTTTTGTCAACGGCGCATCAATTCCAGGGAATGCTACTCTGGCCACCCTTTTGCGAAACTACCTTATCTCCTTCACCCTCTTCCACGATCCCAACACCCTCAAACCCGACTACGGGGTGTTCCCTTCGTGGCCTGAGTATACCGCTCACGACCCCAAGGTCATGTATTTAGCGGATTCAGGCGTCGAGGTGGTTGCAGACCCAGAGGGTTCTGGTAAATGCGACATTTTCGCGGATGGAGCGTGGGATTGAGGTCGACATTCGGGGGGAAGATTTTAGTTGTATGTAATGTAGCGAGGTTACTTGAACATACCATGACTTCTTGCTCTCAATCTCCACGGGAATCATGTAGCATTGGCATTAATTCAATTATGATCAAGGCCTTCAAGGTCTCAGAACTAGGTCTTAAACCTCTTTAGGCAGGAGAACTTGGGAACCCCGAGTAGATGCCGCTGATGAATTTCTCATGCAATCGCCACCAATCGACAGTCGAAAATTTCAAGGGGAAGGCCTCCAAGCCTGGTTTGTTCGGCATTGTCGACCCTCATTCTGAGGCTATTGCGGCTTGTTTGCAGTCCCAAGCATGAGCGTAAGCGTGGTTTAATGTCCGTCAACTCTCGGTGCCATCATTCGGCCCATCTCTAGCGGAGTGGCTGATGCGCAGTCCCCGCGGCCGGGGTCCACCATAAAGTGATCCCCGAGGCAGGCTGGCGATTAAAACACGCCCGGATTGGTGAGATTTGGGACTGTGGTGGCATTGCACCCTGTCAGCCATGGTCCCCGATGACAGACTGGGATGCAGCTGATCGCCGTTTACCTAGTCTAGACTCTGGTGTTCAGGAACAAGATTCTGATTGGAATAAGGATGTTCCTTTGCAGCGGCTCTGCCGACGATGGTTACACATTGAATTGATTATATAAAGGAATGGACAATTGTGAACGTCAGTATTAGAAAATTACCAACATCAAACCGCCTTCATTCAATTCCTTTGCTCCCTTCTCTACAATCGCTTTCACCATGTTGTCGCTCAAGCATCTTACTCTCCTGGCAGCTGCATTTCTATGTCCAGTTTCCGCAAGTAGCTGCAAGCCTGAGAAACCCAAGACCACTCTTGAGACTCTCACGAAAACTGGTACTTGGATTACCGGTGTTCCAGCCCCTTCATCTGTAGATGACGGTGTATCTCTCACAGGCGTCCCTGCCCCCTCGTCTACTGCCACCGGCACTTGGCTTGGCTCTTCGAACAACGGTTCCATTCCAGGGCAATCCTCGACCGTGGCTCTTGGATCTTCAAAGACTCCTGTTCCTATTGGCGGTGGCGGAATCGTTCCTTTGACATGCTACCCATCAACCGATTCTCCCAAGGGCACCATCTGCGGTTCGACTGGTTTTGTCGACATGAAGTATATGACCTCCACTTACACAGGCCCTGCGACGAGTGAGTTGGAATGCATGAGATTCTGCACCATGACCCAAAGCTGCTCGGCTTTTTCGTATGACGCCAAGACCAACTTGTGCCTTGTTGGAACTCGGCCCTGGTCAGATGCCGACTTCACACCAGACAATGGCCCAGGCGCAAAGTCTTGGGATCAAGCTGAGTGCTGGGAGTGTTATGACAGTAGGTTCCCGACTTCTCACGACCCCTCGGCGCCTTTATCTACTAACACACCTGCTCTAGACTCTGTTCTCAAGCTTGACTTTGAGGACGGCAACATCGACGATTGGACTCTCGAAGCGAACTTCGATTTCGACTGGTTCATGGAAAGCCCTGAGGCTGCAGCCCCTCAGGGTAGAGCCCTTCGAATTGGTGAACCACAAGGCGCTGATGCAAAGGGCGAACAAGCCACAGCTACCTATGGCGAGACCTTTTACCTTACGGGCGGCAAGACTTACACTTTCGCATACAAAATGAGGGTCGAGAATAACAACTACCTTGTCAAGAACTACGACGCCATCACCATCTACATCTCTACCAACGACGAGATTATCTACGAGTTTACACCCAAGAGATCGGATGCCATCCCTCTACAAGGCTTTGAAGAATTTACTCCCCACAGCACTGAAGAAGGAGAAGCCACACTATCCGTCACTATCACAGGCATCGGGCATGGCTTCGATTACTACTTTGACAGCTTTGTCGTTACCTGGTGAGCCGTAAGTCCACTGTCGAGGACGGGACTTTGCATTTAAGCCAATGATCAAAGGTGCACTCACTTTTTGTTTATCGACTTGGGTCTGGTCAAAATGTACTTTTATATAGACGCCTGGCTTCTTTATTTTCATTCTATAGATTAGATATAGTGGCATTAGTTTTATAACCCTGTAGCTATTTTATTTATTCTCAATATCACAATAATTAGACTTCTTCTGATTAGGGGCTCTTAGCTAGTAAACCAGTCATAAAAAAGTGTTGGTTGAACCCAACGGATTATTGAGTGTTCGTCTTGACCTCACACAGGAGTTTTCCTTTGGGGAGCCTCCATATATATTTCCATGTCGAAACAACCGGGCGCTTTTTCTTTGGCTTAGCTCAGTTATTTCTCCTCACTCACAGGAAAGCGCCACAAGTTCGAACTAATGACGGGTCAATTTTTCCCGGTATTTGCTCTGGAAATAGGTGACGCCACAACGGTTTTGATCGAAGCTAAACAAGCCAGACACCATCGCCGCGGCGCCAGCCTTCAGACCTAGAATTCAGTCAAGGGTCACAGCGGAGAGAGCAGGTGATCAGTGAGATGAGACACATTCACGCCGACTTTGATATCCCGCAGTTCTGCGCCCGTATCCTCCGGGTTGGCCGTCTCCTGTATTTCGTCGAAGCAAGATCATCAGCCCGATTGTCGCAAGAAGACATTATCTACCTATCCTAGGATGAAACAAGGCAAAAACGAAAAGTTGCTAGGCAAACGTTGTTCAATTCTCAAACATTATCAGACTTCCCGGGGTCCACACGAAACATCTCGAATAGAGTTGCGGATGATACCGCTCCATGGATATGGTGCAGTATGCAAGCTGTGGGATGACTACGTGGCGCCGATCACACATGATCTTCCTCGGATTGAGAAGAGTGTATGGGGCAGACTTGCAACCGTCAAGCCGCATAGGCTAATCGAGAGATACAGCGGGACAAGCAAAGTTATGACAAATATCAGCGCAGACTTAAGTAAAAGAAACCGAAGTTGAGTCTATTTCATTAAAATTGGGTAGTATAAATGTCATCTATCTTGTAATAACCGTAACAATATCCCATGGGGCTCTTCCTCACCACCTATCTCGTCCACCCGGCCCGTAGTGGTTCTTCCGGTCACCATCTATAATCTCAACGTTCGAAACCACAATGCCATCAGAGCCCACACTGCTGGATTCTTGTATATGAAAGTCTTTCATCTCCGTCTCGCCCTTGACTATGCGCTCTTCGCTATCGTTAAAGGAAAGGTTGGCAGAGAGTGGGTTGGCAGTTGGTGGGCCGCCACGCTTGCTGCTCTGGCCGCTGCGACCGCCACCGCCGCCACCAATCGTTCGGAAACCGGACGGTGTTTGGTAAGAGTTTTTTGTGGATTGCATCACGCTTCCCAAGATCGGGCTGAACCAGATTCTAAAGAGCGGGAACAGGAGGGGAAGGTTGGTCGTCATGAAGGCTACGAAGCTCTCGCGAGTGCCCCATGCTCCAGCAAGCTCAGCTCCATGGATGGGGTCCTTTAAAGAAGGGTTAGCAAAGTATACCAAGGAGAGAGGTAGATGATGAGAGCTTACCACTAGGACAAAGACAGTCTTCATGATTGCACAGCCCAAAATAAAGATACCCGCACCGAGAATGATGGTGGAGGCAATCTTCTTGATCAGCTTCAACTTGGATCCCCAAAGCATAGGGAGTGGGATCGCGATTAGGTATATGTCCGTAGACACGTTGGCAGCGAATGATGCCCATACAATGGGCAACGATATGGCGGCTTGGCATGCATCTATAAAGAATGGTTAGTTGGAGCAGATGAAGAAGTTCTGGTGTAAGACATACTGCCAGGGTCGGGGTTGATCTGCCAGTACTTTTGTAGGGGCTGGCAGCCAGCATAAATTGCAATAAGTGTAGCAACGAAGCTGCTGATCACCAGGCCAAAACCAATGTAAATCTGAATGGTATATCGACGACCGAGCCCGTCCTGTTATATGTTAATCGTCTGGTGGAGCGTGCGAGCTGATGTAAGATGGTGCATACGGTAAGTCTGATATAGAAGAAGAGCATAGACATCTTAAGCGACCACATCAGAGCCGAGTAGGTGGTCCAGCCAGCTACTTGGATCTTGGAGCCGATCACCCTACATAGTTCAAAGTGTCAGCTGGTCCATGTTGATCGTCGGGAGTCAGCACGGAGCACATACCTGAAGGTGTACTCTGGGTTATGAATAGACAGCGCCGCCCGTTCAGCAGGTGTCATGGAATTGTTGGCGAAGCCATGGGCAGCATTGCCGATACTGTAAGCGAGACTGGTCTGGATGGTGTAGAAGCACTGATCATGGTCAGTAACCGAGATGACAGCAAGATCTGACAGGTGAGAAAACGGACAATGGCCAGTATCATAAGGTAATCTTCGGCCTGCAGACCCCTGAAGCCAGCAACCCTCGTACGAGCGTACAGTCTAAGCAGGGCAAATGTAACGCCGATCGAGTAGAGGGTCCATGACTCGATGGTAGCCATACGAAAGGCGGCAATTGCTGCAGCAGCTTGGGCCGCCGCCTCGGCGTTGCTTGGCATGATGTGCTGGGAAGGGAAATGAAATGAGCTGGAATGCAATAAATAGCAAGAGAGAGAGGGATCGGCGAGTCACGAGCCTTTCTCGAACAAAGACAACAAGGAAAGGATAAAGGCAAAGTAAAGTTCAAACGTTTTCCGGATCCACGTCCTCGGATCGGCGCCCCATATGTATTAGACAACCCCCCATACAGAACAAGCCTCTTCACTTCCACAGACCCGGGAGCGAGAGTCACGACTCTTCAGCCATGTTGTTGCACGCACATGAGCACCCCTGGCCTAGCGGAGCTGAGACGAAAAAGAAAAGAAATCATTCTTCAGCGGGCGTAATTCTGAATCAATTGTTTGCAGCAGTTTCCTGGAAAAGGGCAGCATCTTTCGAACAGGGGGGCCGTTGTTCAAGGACTGAACCCAAGCACGGGGCAAACTAGATGCTTCGAATGGGCGCGCCGGGCGCCACGATAATGGGAGTTAAAACGACTAGAAGAGAAGCCGCACATGCAAGTAGCCACACGATGACCTCTAGTCTATTGCGACCAAGCCACAATCGAACGATTTATCATCGGCCCCCAATAGCAGTTGCCACAGGTTTTGGCGTCTTGGCTCCAAGCCCGGGAGTCTGGAACGTGCAACGCCATCTCCCCCCCTCGATCCCGTCCCCAGGCGCACGCACCTTCAGGAACGGTTATGATCTCGACTGTAGATCCGGTTCCTTCGGGTGCACCCACGAACCGACCCGTTCGAGATTGGGTCTCGCTAGTATTAAAACCCCCCGTTCTTAGCTCAGGCGGAACCCCATCCGCCCCGGTTTAGCTATGCGGTCCGCTGTGCCGAGTCAACCGGGGACGGCACAATGGCGCTAATCAGCATCGATGAGGGGGGCTGATTCTGGGTCCAAACTCAATGGCCTGTCCTGTATAGCTACTCGAAGCGGGCATCTAGACCGCGCGACATGCACCAGCAGGGTTAGTCTGCAAGGTTACCTGCCCTTCTGAGGGCATCAAACTGCGCCCGTCCCAGCATATTCCTACTATTACGCATCTAATAGTCAGGTGCCTCTTAAGATTCCAGCCCTGGCGAAGGGGCACTCGGGCGTAGCCGGCTCACGTTGCAACTCCCTCGTGCAGGTTAAATACTCGTTGCGCCCTCGAGGAGCACACTAGGCTGTTGCACAAGGTGTGACACTCGCTGCGAACGGATCCTACCGAGAGTGTGTGTTTCTGGGGGGGCTGTACCCAACCACGTTCACGTTGAAATTGCCTTGCTCCTTGTGGCGTCTTGTTCCGCTGTACAGTACAGGACCCTTACCTCTTACACACACACTTGCACGCAGGAACCATGCATTGGGCTCAGTTGAAGCTGCTCACGGCAATTGCCGCTTGGGCGACGACGGCTGCTTGTGCGGCGACTCCGACTCCTGGCTTGCGAGGCAACTGTCCCTCCGACATCAGCAAGCTGGGTGACAAGCTCTCCAAGTCGGCCAAGATCTACTACCCAGGCACCGACGAGTTTGACGAGGCAACAACACGATGGTCCGTCCTGGGAGCCCCAAGGGTCAACGTCGTTGTTGTGCCTGGCACTGAAAAGGATGTTGTTGAGACGGTATGTTCCCATCCATGCTTCGAATGCAACTACTAATGCTACTCAGGTCAAATATGCCAACAACAAAGATCTTCCTTTCCTCGCCTACAACACTGCTCACGGTGCCATTACTACCCTGGGAGAGATGGACCATGGCATTGAGATCTACCTGAACCAGCTCAACAGCGTCGACATTGCTGCCGATGGAAAAACTGTCAAGATTGGCGGTGGCACCGTGTCCAAGAAGGTTACCGATACCCTCTGGGCTGCAGGCAAGCAGACCGGTAAGTCTAAGATATCAATCCACTCTAATGCATGATGCTGACATCACAGTTACCGGCACATGCGAGTGCGTCAGCTACATGGGCCCTGGCCTTGGAGGTGGACATGGATGGCTGCAGGGGCACCATGGCATCATCGCCGACCAATGGGTTTCCCTGAATGTTGTCCTTGCTGATGGATCTTTCAAGACCATCGATGAGAACTCCGATCTCTGGTGGGCCATGAAGGGTGCTGGTCACAACTTTGGCATTGTGACCTCGGCCACTGCTAAGATCTATGACATTCAGTACCGCAACTGGGCTATTGAGACTCTCGTCTTCAGTGGGGATCAGGTTGAGCAAGTCTACCAGGCTGCCAACGACCATCTCCTCAGGAAGCAGCCCGAGGGTGTCATCAACTGGTCTTACTGGCTCAACAACCCTGCTGCCGACCCGAACAACGTAAGTTCCCATGGTAAACTATTGTGACTATCACTGACCATCGAAGCCCATCATCCTCTTCTGGCTTATCCAAGAAGGTGTTACCTCTGTCGATGCCTCCATCAGCAAGCCTTTCCACGACATCGGACCCCTTTCCATCACGCCTGACTCGGGTGACTACCGCAACCTCGCCGGTTGGACTGGAATCAGTGCCGACGCTCCCCCATGCCAAAAGTCCGGCCTCGTCAACCCACGCTTCCCTCTGTACCTCAAGTCCTACGACGTCCCCGCCATGAAGCAGGCCTGGAAGCTCTTCGCATCCGAGACCCGCTCCGGCTCCCCCTTTGCCAACTCGCTCTTCATGTTCGAGGGATACTCGACCCAGGGCGTGCGAGCCACCAACGGCAACTCGGCTGCCTTTGCTTTCCGCAACAACAACCTCCTTGTCGCCCCTCTCATTACCTACCAGCCCGCCGGTGCTAAGAGAGACAAGAAGGCCGCCAAGCTCGGCAACGATCTCCGCCAGCTCCTCCACGATGCCTCGGGCGCCGACGAGAAGGCCGTTTATGTCAACTACGCGTACGGCGACGAGACTCCCGAGCAGTGGTACGGAAACCAGGCCTGGAGACAGCAGCGCCTGCGAAGCTTGAAGGACAAGTACGACCCCAACGGCCAGTTCAGCTTCTTTGGACCGATTGCGTAGAGGTCACAACATTCATTCTAGTTTTCTTACCTGTACACATTACTAGCTACATAGCACCTAATACCTTCTCTTTTTGTTTCACATCTTTGCCTTAGTGTCACGCATCAGGCATAACTTACTTACATGATCTTGGCTACCCAGCAGAAAGATCACATAAACTACAGATTCCGAGGTGCCCAGTACCTCACATTGAGCAACACGTATAGCATCTAATATAATTTGCCGCATCAGCGTGGATTGCATTAATTTTTATCTTCCAGGTGCCGCTCTGTGGCTCTTTCAACTCGGAAACTTAAGGAAACGCTGCTCAAGAGCGCACGCACCCCTTTCGCGCGGGTTCCGTGCAAGTGGCGCATCAAATTGCTTTTTCTTTATCCCGGTGCCACTAGTGCTCCCCTCATCCGACTGCGGGATACCGGTGCTTTGCTGGTGGTTGCAAGATGTTCCAGAATGACTCGGCGGCTGTCGTCGACAGGGTCTGGTTTGTAAGTAGGTCTTACGGCTTACAATAGTGTGACGTCTAGTGCCAACCCTCTCGAGTTCTTCCCTTGGATCTATTATACCCCCGTTAGATATATCACATTAGTCATTGCTTGAGGAACAAAAAGAAAGAAAGAACGGATGCTGTTTCCTCTTTCCTCTTTGTTCTCTCCTGCAGCTGATGTCATTCAACAGCATGCTCTAGCCTAGAAATGGAAATGCTCACCACCTCAAGTTGGTAATTAGCATATCACTCACATTCAAACAGAGCTCAAGACTAGTCTTGAGTTATGTGAGTAATAGGTTATCGTTTCAGACGTTACACCTAATAGATCCAGCTGGGTTGGAAGCTCCACCGCACAATCTGATCTGAAAATATGTCAGTAACGATGATCATTCAAGCCGACAGATATATGTATCTATTAATAATCGAGACATTCACTATTGACCCTTGACCCTTTGTACCTATATGCCATGTTGTGGGATGGCTTAGTGAGCACTGCATAATATGCGGTGGGATGATAAAATGACTATTCTATGCATGGCGCGGGGCTATCCCTACCTATATAGCTGGCTATATAAATAATATCATATGACTTC
>JAADYS010001052.1:0-12712 GCA_012931995.1 Fusarium albosuccineum
CCTTTAGTGCCACAACAGGTTCTAGCCCAACTTGAAGTAGAGCATGAAGAAAGATCAGAAGAGCTCTTACTATATTCTATGACGCGAACGTTGCAGAGAGGCTCGCGAGATATATGCAGCATTCTCGAAGAACCCGACCTTGACTACCGCAGCGTTGTATAAGCCCGAGTTCTCGGTTCAAGTTTCGGCGCCTACTTAGCCGCGGAGGAAGTAACCGGGCGAGACGAAACTCCGGAAACCTTTCACACGCAGGAAAGGCAGCTATATGAGCTGTCAAAGATACCTACCGCTGGTTCAAGAACCTATATAATCCAGAGCATGAGAAGGTATCCGGCACTGTCTCTTTTTGTTGATATATCTATAACGGGGAAGCATCAACCTTCAACCGATCTTGAATGATTTCTGTGCCCCAAGAATGCCATTTGGGCCCATGGAAGACCTCATCAATACTATCGAGAACATCGAGACGGTTAGCCCTCCAAGATGTCTGTCAAGGGATTCAGGTCCGACAGCAGCTTGGCATTGCGGCTTGGGAACGATATGGGCCCGGATCCAATCAAGATAGTTGTGCTTAAAGGCACAGTGAAGATGAGAGTCGAGTCCTGTCCGATCGCGGCAGATCACAGGAAGTTACGCTGCCTGTTTAAGGAACGAGGGACCGCCGAGATGAGCTCGCCTACCCTCGGAAAAAACGGCCGTTCGCACTTGAATCGGCGGGCATGACTATACCATTCTCATTGCGACAACTTCTATAGCGCCCTTGCCCGATCCCGAAACATTGGACCCGCATTCAATTGTCCCCTTGTCACGATCGTCTTGCTCTGTGGCTAGAAACGACATATATAATAGATTGCAACAGCTCCAGCCGACGTTGCAGAGTTAGCTCCTCCTAGAGCTCCTAATTTCTTTAGCGAAAACCTCCAGGCCATCGTCATGCGCTGCTACTCTGTCTTGTGCCTCAGACAGGTGTTCAGTTCACTGGGAGGTCGGGATGTCTATGGATAGTCTCATTTTACTTGTCGACCTAGCACGGGAAGTACATGATGTGCAGTCGTGGCTACTGATCATCCTCTCATCCGACTTCAGCTTCTATCACAAGCAGGCTACATTGCTGTGCGCCCTCCAAAGGTCCCCACGCCGCTCTTGTACAGCCCCTGCCAGTCATCATCATGACGGCTCCCTCACGCTTTCAGGTGTCCAACACCTGCCCGTGAAGCGTCTGCCTGCGATGCGAAGCTCGTTATATACCATATGCAGACATTGACTTCCTCGAGCTGTAACTAGAATTTGTCGAGATGTCGCAGCTCGCCAAGTAGCTAACAGCTGGTCGGTCTTATGAACTATATCGAGCTGCAGTCCGAAGGTTGGTGAAGACTCGAGACGAGTTGGAGCAGAGGCTCTTCGCCACCAGCTCGACTCCCCGTTGTCTCGTGCGGGATGGGGTTTGAGCCATGAGCAGGAGAAGCCTCACAAAGCCTCTTGCCGTGGCACAATCATGACTCCCGGCACTGCCTCAGACGGGAGTAGTGACCCGTTTGAGTTATACAATGCTAACAGAGAAGCCGCAAGATGCGAGCTCTTTACCATTGTTTCAAACACATCAACCGTAAACGCGGTAGGTCAGCTAGGGCTACCAACTCCCCACACTCGTCAAGAGGGCGAACGCACTCAAGTCCCATGGGTGAGTGGGGCGTGCCCATGGTGTGGGGAGAAGGAGATGCCACCAGGCAAGGTCGGAAATCGCAACCCCAGGCAAGAAAACCTGTGCTGGGAGGTGTTGTAACCTCTTGCCGTGGTGCCTTTCCGGTTCACGTTAAGGAGGCAATAAGATCAAGTTCATCGAGGAATTGAACCATCTTGCCTCCCGCTGGTGTCTCGGCCTCGACTCTGCACCGGCCCCGGTCAGATCCGCGTACCCTTCGCCTGACGCCCTGGGCTCCCCTCTTTTCGGTGCCACGCGGTTGCGTCTGTCATTCATCTATCTATATAGTGCTCTCGGTCAAGCAAGCAAGAGCTCTTGCGACTACCTAAGGTCTCTGCCGTTTTACCAGTACTAGAAACTACAAAGGATGCTCGGCGCCTTCATTCTCTTCGGGCTCTTGGGTCCGGATGAGCTTTATATTTCGAGAGATATACGCCGATCCCGATATCTCGACATACGTGGAGATTCGAAAGGCTCGCAACGCCGAGCGACGAAGAGCACAACAGCAAGGCGCTATGTTACTGAAAAGGGAGTACAGACAGGCCATCATCGAGATGGCAAAGGAGCCTGGGCTTGACTCAGACTCATTATCGTCTTTTGCGATGCCACCAGTACTATCAGACATATATACTATCGAGACGGACCTCGAAGCGACCGAAAAGTCCCTTTCGGCTAGCAGCACTAGGACAACATTCTGCCAGCCCCGTGGGACCTATGACGCGCTTATCGGCGTTATCTTTACCTCTGAATTCGTAGAGGTTGAATACGATGGGCATGACTTCGAGCATCCGAAAGGTGTTTCCCATATATATGCTATGATACGACGACGCATGCAAGCGGTGCGTAAGCGTCTGCCGTTCTAGGTCTGTTCATGAGCGCCAAGTGCTATAGCTGGCCGCTTGTTCGCTGCCAGTGGAAGGATCGTGACTCTTCTATATAATATACTAAATCGTCGACGACGACGAAAGAGTGAGATGGCTTGCAGATTCGTGGACAAGCACGGAGCTTTCAACTGCTCTATAGCTAGATGGACCGCAACCTGCCGACGCAGCCGTTTACTGCCCATAGCGTCTTCGCGGACTGCATTCATCTCTCCATCAACAACTATCAACCAGCAAAGTCGCGACAAGAAAGATATCAGTTCTATCAGCCTTCCCTCTCCTACCTAAGGGAAGGAAGACCTGTAACAAGAGCGAAAATATATATTAGACCTACTTAAACTTACAGAAATGATCGACATCATATACCTTGGCTCTATCAACTCTCCAACCATGCTGCAACAACTACAAACGACCATGAGGCCAGCAGATATGCCTCAAAGCCCGTTTCAAGGGCTAAACATATATGCTCTTACCTACATATATATACTAATATTCAGCATCGGTACTCTAAGTATTAGAGACTGGTATCCTAAAGATATTGCGGCTTCAGCGGAAATGCTCTAGCCAACCCAATCCAGCTTCTAGGTGGCAGCAACCCTTTTTCTGAGCACTATATACTAGTTAACAAGGGCTCGCGCCGGCTGTGGGAAGACGAAGTGAAAACAGGACCCGATCCTCGACTGTCATCCTGGACACCAAAGACTTCCCAAGCGAAGTATTGCTGCGTTACGACGTCGTTATATGCAGCCATGGATTTCTACGAACACGATGGAATGAGTACCAACTCTTCCAGGCACATTGCCATATGGTGGAAGCAAGAAAAGAGGCTAACAGAGTCTTTGGGACAATCAAGATGCGGCCAGAGGGGTCCTTATACTCTGGCCTGTTCAGCGAGAGCAGACGACAGATTCCTGTCGTCATCTTTGATGAGGCACACGTTGCCAGAGGACAAGATACGCAGCTAAATGCTGCCATTGGGGCTTTATATTATAGTTGCTCTTTTCTCTTGCTGGGATTGTAAGACCCATCCCACGGTTTCCCCGGCAAAGCGGAGCAAGTCGGAGCCGGATTGGGCGTTGTCAAATCCAGGAAGCCGCTCAATTAGCTCAATCAAGGATTTTACACATCACGAAGAAAGAGGCCACAGCCTGATCTTGCAGATCCAATTGTGAATCATTGGGTCGCGAATGTCAGAGCGATTGTCAAACACCAACGATAGCTTGACAAGATATATCCTGAGGGAGTTTCTTGACTTGTTCCATCTCGAATGCAGCCGAGGCGAGACACCATTTTTATATACATGGCAAGACTGGGCGGGCCAGATGATGTTACTGCCAGATGGGGAGGGAGGAGATCCCCGTCGTCATTATCGACGAGGCACACGTTGCCAGAGGACAAGACTCGCAGCTAAATGCTGCAGTCCAGGCTCTGCAATTCAAGCACTCTTTCTTGCTGACGGGGACGCCAATATTCAACACATAGCAAGACTTGGCCGGCCAGTTGATGTTGCTGCCCGGGGGTGGGCCTTTTGTCCACCTGGACCGTCTCTGCCAGATAGCTCAAGCTTCTGGGACGGACGACATTGGTGATCTAAAAAGAAGCTTCCACCTACGCCTCGCGGCACCAATGCGTACTGCTATATATTGCGTTTTGAGACAAATAGTCGCACAGCCCTTTGGGAAAACGACCCAGTCCGAGAACCGCTATCGGAGGCGGGGGTCCTCAGTTTGTCCGCGACATATATATATCCATCAACAGGCTCAGGAGAGATGCCTTCACCCAGAACTAGCAGAGCATTCTCCCTTCAGCTCGTCTCTCCTATATTGGCTTCAGGCCAAGATACAAGTCCTCCCAGCTGGTATTCTACTGCTGCCAGGTGTTGCTGGGTGTGGTAAACCTCAGGTCAGGGACAATACAGTCAAACTCAGCTTGGTGCGTGTCCTAACACAACAACCTCCGACTTGGCGCCGGCAGGTCAACCTCAAGTTCCTCAGAAACAACCAGGAACCCGAAGCGGACACGGAATACGTATATACGCCACGTCAGCTAGAATACGAGATGACGGTGCTAGGTGAAGACTTCCAGACCTACGACGATATGGACGGCGACGAGCCTGCTGGGATGCTCGAGATTACCGAGGCGTTCGGTCCCGGAGTCGCGGCTCTAACTAAGTACGACAACAAAGGCCGCGCTAGCGACAAGCTTAGCAACCTAGCCTAAGTCATCACGGATGGCGTTTAGACGGCGCTGCGCGCCATGAACCCGAGTCACGATCCTCAAGGGGAACTTGAGGATAAAGCCAACGGTGCAACTCCTCCTACGCTGACAGTGAAGGATTATACCCTGATAACCCGCATACCCGGATCGCGCTCTTTTATCGAATACGACAAAACCCTCCCTGCTACAGAGCAGGAGCTGCTGGCGATGGCTCATCCCGACAAAACCGAATCACCATGCGCGTTGCGGGAGTGGAAGCCTTCACTTAAAACAGACTTTCGCCAAGTTCACAGTCCATATGGGGTGTAGATGAAGGACCCTTCTCTCCGTACCCTTGGCGCACACTCACATCATCACAGCTTCTTCAATCGGAGCGCAAGTGTGAAGCGCTGTCTAAGATGATTAGTCTGGCTGTCCAGTACGCCTCAAGCCATAAATTATAGTCAGTCTTCCCCCTTGAGGGAGTTTGTGGGATAGAGGCTCGGCCCACCACGAACGATGCGCAAAGTACAGAGCACCTATATACTACAGGCCGCGGAGATTGAGGTAACACCGTCAGGCGCTTCACTCCCCGGACGCCCCTGAGCACGGGGTCCGAAGCATGCTGAGAATCATGTTGGTAAACACAAACGTCAAGTTTAGTTATATAAAAGACCCTCCTGTATTGATGACATCGCTGACTGGATCATTGATGAGGCGATTGAGCCGAACGTCATGTCTGGCCACATCGAAGGCTCCACAGCCTGTAGCAAATCGGCCAAGGTTCCTCTGATGATTTCAGAGGCACTTCTACAGCATGAATCCAACATAAAAGTTATCCATGTCGTGGTAGCAACAAGGCCGCCAAAGCTCCTCTAATGATTACAGAGGGGTTATCTGGATTGCGACAATGTATACCTCTATTTGGTTCCCATTTTACTGCCTCCAAGAAGACAGTAGTCATTTAGAAACGCGCCAAGCAGATTGGAACAAGGCTAGTTGTATATTCACGCTTTGTCCTGCTTGGGGTATGTCGCACCGCTCAAGAATATGCGCCTCCAGAGACCGAATTCAAGGAATATAAATTCCGTAGGTTGCTTTACAGTTCACGTCTGCTACTAGACAAAGTCGTCCTATTCGAAACCTAATCGCAAGGTCAACACGCTCGGTAGCCTTTAAGAAGTCTCGATTTGTCATGTTCCTTGACAAGATCAAAGAAGCACTCAAGCTCCGTGTCTCAGTGGAGAGGGTCTTTTGGTTTAGTGTCCAAGAGTATAATGGTCACTCTCCCCATCAAAGTCCTTCGTTTCCCGTCCATCATCCTATATACCGAAGTATATTACTCGGTGTCTCACGATTGTGCCCACCATGCCATTACATACAACCCATACCGGCACCCAGACGATTATACTAGAATTCTCAACTCTTTCCGAGACATCTAGAACGCTCCTTATATTCAGGTTACAAAGGCTACACATCACTTCGAACTCACCCTTATGCCTGCCATGCTCTAGTGCTATGATACGGTAATACTCCCTCATAACCTTATAAGAACTTATCGACTAATATACTCTCAGCACGGAACATACTCTTTAGTATCGCCATACGCGACTATACTAGACACACTCCCTCCTGAGATCGTCTTGCATTTATTTGACGATCTGGCCTAGGGGACCAATACGCTGCAGTCTCTTAACGGAGTCACGACCACCCATCTAAGCCCAACAGACTTAGCAACTAAAGCACTTTGCCAGGCTTCAGATCAAGAGCACTGCCCATTCGTAAGGTCCTGGCTGTATACAATAACGCCACGGCACCCGGCATCCATAGGCCAACGACCTTATACGACACAGCATGGTCTCAGATGCCACTGGCGCTGAACATTGTCAGATAAGGTATGGCAGTGGGTGAGCCCTTCGCGCTCCATGAGGTCGTCCGTCGAAGAGGATGCTGCCGGTGGCGCAGACCAAGAGGGCAAAGGTCGCGCCATGACTGCCGTCACCAAATTATATTATAAGTCTTCCAAGCACCTCAACCAAGAGCTTGCCTGCTGTTCACCTGCCCCGTGAGCAATGCCTTTACGCAGGGCCGGCATTGTCAGCCCTCCCGGATGGCCAAGGGGAGAAGCCAAAGAACTTTCTTCGCCGCTTCCTTTCGCAAGACTAGAACCCCGACGCTGTCGTGCCTTCCTGCAGACCATCGAAGACTACACGCTTCAGCACGTATACATCCCAGCCAACTTTTGCTACCCAAGGGGTTGGTTTGTTAAGCAGCTCTTGGCGCGACCTGAGCGCCAGAAAGCCCTGATCGATGCCTTTACTGGTCTCCGCAACTCCCTCGTCTGCCCGCGCACACAAAGGCTATGCGGCGCAACTTCGCCCTCGCTCGCCAGCGCGTACCATCTTTCAATTGAAGCTACGTCCCAGTAGCGGAACACGGTAAAGCTCGCCACCAAAAATAGGAAATCCTAGCTCGTAAATCATCTCCGACCCAGCCTAGTGATACTCTGACCCGGTTTAGAGACGGGAGGTTTAGGCTTCAACCTAGCTGAGCAACAGATATCATCATGGCAGAATACTTTTAGACGTTGGGACTACTAGCTCATGTTATGTATCATTCGCGTCGCCTGACCGGTGATAGAAACATGCTGCCCGGTGCACGCCATAGCCCTCGAGGGAAGACTAGGTACGGTGCCCACAATATAACTCATATTAGGCCACGATCATAATAAGGCTATGATGAGAACAGTCTAAGTTTTAACTCCTCTGCAGTTTTCGTAATAGATCACCATTGATTCAGGCTGTAACTTTACGGATACTGTGCCTTTATGCCCGGGAGAGAACAAGGTGTAATAGACTACCTACCTCAAGTTAATTGTGTCGTGAAGCAGACAGGTCAATAAGCTTAAAAGTGGTGATGTTTTGACATAACCCCGTGATCGTTAACGCTGAATACAATTACATGAAAATCCTCCCCTTTGCTGTTCACAGCCTTGCTCGTGCACTGGCTACGCCTCCTCAATGATAGCCCGTTGCCCGACTGAATGCCTACCACCCCATCACGTCGCTGTTTACTGGGAGACCCGCGGTTCCGAAGCTAGGAGCCCGAACTGCATGAGAGATGTGTAGATTGTCTCGATCATGCGCTGGAGACAATCGAGGTCATCGCAGGGAGAGGTCACCCAGTTGTTACAAAACTGGGTAATTAGAATGCGCCAGGCAGCAGGGGGGAGCGAAACGCCGCGCAGTGCGCCGTGTCTAAGGCCTCTCACCAGTCTGAAGATGGTTGGGGCTTCGAGATAGGGGGTCACGGGCGGAGTTTTGTACCATTCTTCCTGCAGCTGTGTTAGTAACCGGTGCACTCAATGGACGTGTTGTTAGTGAACTTGCCTTCGCAAGGCGGACAAGATCTTCCGCATCCTTCATTTCGAATTCCTCTGGACAAAAGAGCATCGTTCGAGTCTTCATCCGGAGTCGGCCTTTAGCACTCAGGTCGTTGCAAAACTCGTTGTCGCACATGGCGTCCAGTCGCTTGATGGCCAGGAACAGCCATGCCTTGTCCCCGCTGGCGTCAAATTTGGCGAAAAGATCCTGAATCTCTGGGAAGAGAATTGTCGAATTGCCAACCTGGGTTTCTTCAGTCTGGACTCCTTGGTCTTCCTGGGTGTCCATGCTTTCATCGACCTGAGTACCAGTCCCCTGGCCCTCCTGCACGGGGGACGTAGCCTGCACGAGGCCAGGAAAACGCTGAGCCATGAAGCCGTGGCAAAAGGTGGACAGGTTCTCTCGATACTTATCATTTCGCTTCGCTTTGTGTGTGTGGCCAACTCCAGTCGTCCACTCAGGATAGTAGACGATAAGGTCTTCGTAGCCTGCAGGGAGAGGAGCGACCGATGAGATCCCACCCCCCTTACGATAAAGGAGGTACATCGCCGCTCGCGCCCATTTGACAGGACGCACAATAATGAAGGTACCCTCAGTGGGACCAACTATGGTATGCTTAGAGGCGTCAAAAGTCATACTTCCTCTAATATCAGCATACTGCAGATCATCAAAGTAGTTCCTCGGGAGGAGCTCTCCCACAACAACAAAAAGCGATTTCCTGAGATCAATTAGCGGCCAGAAAGAAATGAATAGGTATTTTTTTCATACGCAGAAGCAGAGGAAATGTCGAGTTCCTCGTCGGTCAAGCCCGGTGCAGCACTGGCCCCATTATTCGCGTCAATGATGGCCTTCGTGGACTTGGCCTTCTTGGAGGAGAGATCCCCGCGATCAACCCGAATGCGGACCACCAGCCTCTGCTGGCGATTGTTTCGCCCGGTTCTGTACGCGAAAAGAGCGGCACTAATGGCCAGATCAATGGCTTCGGCCATCGTGAGGTACTGATGGAAATGAGTGACTGAGCGAGCGGCGTGTGCGGTGCAAGTCAAGGGCCCAGTCTTGGGGATATGGTGAGAAATAGAGAGGAAATACCAGCCCAAACTGTGGTGAGAGTGAGTAGCAGAGCCGTTAGCAGACAGTCGCAGCTCAAAAGGCGAATGTGCTGTGAGGCGAGAGGATCTCTGGCGTGCACTGCCTTCGAAGGCAGTTGGAAAGTTGAATCTGAATGAATGATGAGCTCACAGGGTATTGAATGAGTGTAAAGAAGTAAAAGAATGAAAGACAGGACGTCAAAGAAGGCCAGGAACCGAAGCCTTGTGGTTGAGGAAGAGAAGAGAAAGGAACGGGGACAGGCCTGGAGAAAGCAGAATTTATACTACAGATCTTAGGATAGGAATACTTAGGATGGCCTCAACTTGAAATGGCCTAAGATTTGTTTCCTCCTGAAAGTCGCATGGTGTTGCATGTCTTTCTATGTAATTTGGGTGCAAAGGCAGGCATCGTCCCGCTTCTCGTGTAAGTCTATTGATCCTCCCCCTAAGAGTGTCTTGTGACAGTGAATCGCTGCCCACTCTTGCCAGAATTTTCTATCTACAACTTCATGGACTTACGGATACATGGCGATAGAACTAAGGTCTCTCGTTGTGGCACACAGAGTTGAGGTTTCTCATAAGATCTAGCATGCTTCACTACAGGCCAGGAGCTCAGTAATATTCTCTGTACGAATGTGAAGAGGGTTAACACGGCGGCGAAGAAGAAGGCCTGTAACGCGATGCTGCTGAAGGTCAATCCGATGGGCACAGTGAGCGAGGCCATTGAAGCGTAGGTGATCAGGCCCTTCTTCGAACAATTGATGCCTACGTTTTCAAGCGCAAACTACGCGACCATCGTAAGATGGGGCGTCTTCGTGTCGCATCGCTCGGGGGAGACGACGGATGACTTTATCGCAGACCTCACTATCGGGCTGCGTACGGGTCACTCAAAGTCGGGCGCTCCAGCTCGTGGCGAAAGAGCCGCCAAGTACAACTGCCTTTTGGATATTGAGGCTGAGTTGAGAGCAAAGGGCGAGGAGTTTGCTTATGCGGGAGAAAACTTTCGTTTCGGTGGTGGTGGGCGGGCCACAAAATGGCCTACAACTAGACATCCCATCTGTTCTGGGTTGAATGAATCAAAGTTCTTGAAGAACTATAGAAACTATCTCAAATTCAGTATTCCCGAGGCTCCCTTCCCTCCCAAATGATGGCTCGATCATCTCTCCATCTCCTACAAATCCAGTTGCCAGTCTCGACTCTTCTCTACACCAGTGGATAATCCACTTCCAAAGCTATGCCTGATAACTCTGTATGAAACGCAGGCTTGCCTCACAGTGATTCATATTAGGCGCCATTAGGGAGAAGACGAGCCAGCTCCTACGGAAAGCAAAATAACGCCTACCTTTACACCTAATTTGAGCCTAAACTTAAGCAATGCTCTGCACTCTTCTAGAGTGAACTAATACTTGGCCATTTTGTATGATATAATGTCTGATAGATTGCCTCAGTCTTGAGGCAATCCTAAGCATTTCGATCCTAAACTTTGCACTATATATTCCGTGTCTTGCTCGTCTGGCCTTTTTCTTTCATCTTCCCCTTCTTCAATTTCACAAGGCTGCTCGGTCTTCTTTTCTTTCTTCTTTTCGTTTGCACACTATCATTCTTTTATTTGGCATTTGGCCCTTATATTGAAGCCCTACCTCGTATCTCCCTTTTGTCGACGGTCCACAGCAATCCTCACAAGCGGCTACCCTTCACAGTCTCTACTTTTAGCGTGAACCTATCCAATCAATTGGTCTTCAATTGGCTCCTTTTCTCAATCTTCTACCCGCAACCTCATTCAGTCTTGTCTCTTGCACGCCGCACAACACTCACCTTTGGTCGCCACAATGAGTGAGACCCCGGATCTGGCCATCAACCCCAGCCTCTTTGCCTGCCGCACTAGCAAGGCCAATCGCCAGGTAAACCAGGTGATTCGAGTCAGAATTGGGGAGGGGAATATGTGTTCGAAGCGAGCCAAATTTACCCAGGCCATCATTGACAACTACGACGCCAGCCGTGACAGCGCTGCACTGATCTGGACCGACGAGGAACTAGATATTGCCTCTGCACCGCTGTATAAATTACTCCCCCTTTCTCAATTGCCCGCTTTCGACTAACTATCTCAGGGAGTCACTGGTCGTTGTTGTCGGAGAATTCCTCCCAAAACACTATGTCGACAGCCTGGAATTCGTTCACGTCAGAGGGAGTACCGAATTTGATGCTGCCATCCACACCACCATTGGCCCTATTGAGGGAAGCTTCATCATCGTCCGCCCCATCCACATGGACCGGTCGGTTCTGTATCTACTCCACGGCAAGCAAGACGGCCTTTCCTCCGTCGCTCCACTTCCTACTAGATGCGAGACACGCATTGTCTACTATCACGAGTGGACTGCCGGAGTCTCTCACACTATCAAGAAGATGCGTACTGACGCATTTCGAGGCAACCTCAACATTTTTTGTCGTGATTTCAGGGCGCAGGAGTTCATGGGTCCTGAGGCTGAGGCTGGATCATCCACCGTGGAGGACGAGGCCATGGACATCCAGGAGGATCATGACCCGCTCCATGTAGCTATCCAGGCAATTTTCGCCCGCGACGAAGAGTTTGGCATGAAGGAGGCCGAAGATCTTGTTCGCCTAGCCAAGGTAAGGCTACCAACTAGCTTCTTTTTAGCAGCTCTAACACTCAAATACAGGAAGAATGGTCGAAGGTCCCACCTGTCACTCCGTTCCTCGAAGTGCAGACTATTCTTGTGCTTGCCAAAGGCCTCAGAGACGGTGCACTGCGTGACTTTGAAGTCCCTCATACTACCTGGCGTGCGCTGATTACCTTGTTTTGCAACATCTGGGCGCAATTTCCGTGTGAGGACCCAGCGGCTCTGAAGAACATGATCGAAACGATCTACACATCGATCCCAGGCCCTGGGCATTACCTACCGGACACGCAGGCATCTCAGTAAGTATTTTGAGATTTATCTTAGCCTATGGATCGTCCATGTGGGCTGGCAGCGGGCTGGGTAACCAGCAGGGCAGGGCGAAGGGCAGTCTCATGCGTGGCGCACGACGCGAACAGGTAGCAGAGTGCGTTAATGTGACTAATGCAATTACCAATGTAAGGAGGGCATCTTTAGAAACCGAAGAAGAGAAAAGGCATAGCTAACTACTAACTTGAACATTTCATCGATAGTCGTTAATGCTTTTTCTTAGCTTAATATCACGGCACAGTGTTGACACAACTTTCCTAGCGTCACCTCTGATAACTGCCGACCAACATGAGGCAATTCCTCTAGATATGTTCTATTCTGCTCAGTGCAAATCATTGCTTCGGTAAATGTCCCATAAAATTCGATACATGTATAGTAAAACCCATGGAAATAAGCTTGGAATTTATAATAGATAATGCATTAAATAATGCTTTGTAGAAATCTCTTATTATTGTTATTATTGTTATTATTGTTGTTATATTATTAACGTCCTAAG
>JAADYS010001053.1:0-21647 GCA_012931995.1 Fusarium albosuccineum
GGGACCTATAATATATTAAGATATATGACCTCAGTTATATCGTGAAATCTAATAGGCACCTCTAATCAGACCGGTTTATCCCTAACTAAAGGACAATCTGGAGTCTAACATCTACTTATTAGACAGCGGGATCCGATCGACATGGCGCGTTTTCGACAAATCTCTTCCACCCGGACTCTTAAGTCAAAATAGGTTTGTATCGGTAAACGCATGTGCCATTTCCAACCCCCCAGTTGCTATGTCAGGCAATACCAGCTTGGACCACAGGCTCCCCAGTCTCTGATTCCCTAGGCAGCTGCCTAGTCAATATATCCCGTAACCAGCCACGACAGTATTCAATTTTATGTTTCAATAGTAACAACTTTTGCCTGATCTCCAACACTGCTTCGTAGATGTGATAAAGAGTAGAAAATATTAGGCTCCGAAAAGGTGCGAGAGCCCTTTTTATCTTCTCAATCAAGGGTTTTGTGCGAGTTTCGGGTTGTCGGACACCCCAGATTAAGAGACCTGCGAAACAGTACGTGCCGCCTGCTACCAGCACGGTTGTCATAGCAAATGCTACCGTCTGACTAGATTTGTCCCATCTGAACAATTCTAATGCGAAGAGGGCCTGAAAGCCAAGTCAGAAAGCATTAAAAGATGCTGCGTGAAACCAATACATACAGCAACAAAACTCAAGGGGAGGTAGAATATGGTGACGATGGTGAAAACTATGATGTAATGATTCAGAGTTTTTGACTTGGCTGCTTCCTGTATAGCCGTGGCGTTGAAGAGCTAGATATTACTTATTAGACTACTTTATGAAGACTGGTAACTTGAGGCAAAAACTCACGCCCTCTCTGAGGTTTTCGACCACTTCCTTCTTCTGAGAGATTCGCTGCAGGAGTGTCTTGCCGTTCTTCCGGTACTTAGTCAAGATAAATTCCCAGTCTTGCCTGAACGCGGCGGCGGCAGCCTTCTGGAAGTGTTCTGAGGGCGAGATAAGAGTGATCGTATCTATCGGCAAGGATGTAGAAAAGAAGGTTCTTTCCATTATATCCACGAGCTCGCGTAGATTCGTTATACTCTCTTCTATCCAATCCGAGGCTGTGCGTAGGAGTTGTATAATGGTCCAGTAAGTCCCAGAAAGCGTGGAGTGCGTGTCGTCGTACATAAGCTTGGCGCACTCCTCCGAGGACAAGATACTCTCAAGCTGAAGAGGAATGAGTTGGTGTAGCTAGCAATTATGCACAGTGAAATAAGATAGGGGCTTAAATCACATACATCCATTTCGTCGTTTAGTAGAGTGCCAATACCGTCAATAAAGACGCTCCACTAGTATGCCCATAAGTCGCAGGTGAGTGTGTAATGAGACGCTTTGTTGCAGCCCGAAAACAGTTCATTTCTTCTCAACAACTCCAGCCATCTTTTTATATATACTCAAGCCAAAAATCACTTCTTCTCCGTCTTCTGCTTCTTTCTGGGAGGCTCAACAAGAGCAATCTCCTCATCCTCATCTTCGTCTTCCTCATCTTCGTCCTCTTCCTCCTCAGCCTCTGCTCGAAGTAGAATCTCCTACAAACTAGTTAGATACATATTCGAATATAGTCAGATTATAGTCAGAAGATAGTACCTTGCAAACAGGACAGGCAACCCCCTGCCTCCCTACCACGCCTAGGTGGGCTCGGACGGACTTCTGGCAGCTGAATACCGTCTTACATAGGCGGCATTGGTTCTCAACATAGTCCCTTGCGGGAACTCGGAGCGTCTTATAGTCAGAGACTATATCGGGGAGTTTCGCATACGAATAGTCATCTTTTTCTTGTTGTTTCTGATTGGCTATATCGTCGTGGCCTTGCTTGACCCGTTCCCAGAGCTCATCGAATGACATATTATCAATATCTATATATTTATTAATATATTGATTGACACAATCACATAATAAAACAATCATATATAGTCGAAATAGTGTATAATAGTCAATTGAACTATCCAGCGCTTGCATATGTAAAGGGATAGAGAGGAGCATATGACATTGGCTTGGATCCCCAACTCAATGGAGCATTGCATAAGAGTCATAATGACATATATGAGACGGTAAATATGGGAAGCTGAAATCATATATACACGATCCATGGCTAACTGAGCAAGACGAGTGGTGCGGACCTGGCGCAGGATGTACTTGGGAATCGTGACTTGGACGCGGGTTCAAATGAGGGCAAGGGCGACTAGTCCCGGTGAAGTAGACAGTGTACATGGAAGGCTGTATGCTCATATGAACAGCAAATTGAACGGAGTATCCACGAACTGGGCGTGTGCGAGCAGAAGAAGAGGAGGAGCAGGAGCCGAGAGTTAGCATACCCTCGTCCGACAGCAGCAAAGAATTGGCAGCAGCAGCAGCAGGACCAGGACCAGGACCAGGGGCGACGGGAGATGATTCATCCAGGGGGAAGAGCTCCCACGCTGGGACAAGCTCTTCCTCCCTTGCCGGAAGGCAAAACACAGCGACAGGTCTTTGCTCCCCATTGGGGGCCGTCACCGTGATGGTTGGGACGGGAGCGGAAGCGGGAGCCATCTCGAGATCGAAGAAAAAAAGATTTTTTTTAAAAAGAAAAGAAAACGACGAAGACACTCAGCGGCGGGGACCCGGGCGGCAGACACGACGGCGACAATGAAGATGGTGATAGTTACAATTCCCTCCTACGACGGGACGGAAGGAGCCAGAGCCATGACATCAACATCCTGGGTGGATCTCGTGGCTCGCGTCTCTTGACTTGGGGCTGACCAAGATGAGGGAAGGAGCCTGTCCAGCTTTGGCGATTGCCCCTTCCCTGGGAAGGAGACGACAGTCTTGGTCGGGTGCCTGGCCGCTCCTTCCTTCCCAGACCACGATCCAAAGCCACCCAGCTGGGATCGACCAGCCGCATATCAGAATTTCAGTGTGAAAGATACAGTGATATCAGAACATCTTAAATATTGGACCTAGAGTTACCTGGAGAAGTTACCTGGAGAGGCCAACTGCCTTTAAAGCCCATATATAATTGGCAAGCGCCTTAGTTATGTGCTGTCTTATAGACCACAGAGCAACCTGGGGATCTAGAACTTCTAGGTAGCCAGATATCAGTGGATATTAGAGGGAGTCATGTACAACTCAGCGAGGGTTAGGAAGAGGCTTGGTACGATATTCAACTTTTCACCATAAGGACTTGCTCCAATAAACGCCATATTGCTACGTTGTTTTTATGTACTTGGGCAGTTCGGATTCATACGTACTTCATGCTGCTTTGCATGGTATGGATCCATGTAAAATCCTATCTTCTGTATTTTTAAGTGTTATTTTAGCCATGTGGTATTCTCTTACGTTTAAGAATGTATGAAGAGACGAAAATAATGCATACTTCCTGCAATTTCCTTATACCACATCCAGGATCTAGATTTCTTCGGCATAGAAATTAAAGGAGGCTCAGGCTTGCGTCTGGTCTTAGAGAGTAGAACATAATATTGATAAGCATGTCGATCTTTGACGCTTGCCATGAGGCCCTGGCCTCAATCTATCCTAATAAGATTCAGAATAACTCTTCTATCAGGACCTTTCTACTTTCTTTCATTTACATTTATTTTAAACCGAGATATGCAAAACACTGTGCCATAAAGTTCCTAAGCTCTGTGAGCCATATGCAGTTTGAAATAGATAATATCAAGTTGTTCTGGGCTTAAAATCTACCGTTGCGTTGTTATTTGATATCCTGAGTAGTGAATACTTACAAGCTATCCTTTAGATAAGCCAAAAGACACATTTTTCATGATGCAAAGCAACGTGACTAATAATCACTATCACTTTAATAAAGCATTCACCTTCAGGGCCACACTTGGTCAATTACACAGCCGAAGTGTCTTAAAATGAAGAAGGCTTCTCATCTGCATATCTCTCAAGATTGTAAATTTAATCACTAAAAGTTCACATGCCCCGAAAACTTCTTTTCTCCATCACATTGCCCTCCCGCTATTTATCGCCAGTTTGCCTTGTTGCATATTGACAAGCCCTCCTTGCGAGATAACTATCTTTGTGCAAACTTTCGCGAATGAGTCCTCATATCAGCTTTGAAGTGTGGATGTATGTTTCAATACGAACAGCGACAAGAAACTGCAACAATTTGCCTGTTATTTGACTTGCAATCATTCCCTCTTATCCTATCTCCAGTGTTTCAGATGAACAGTAGATGTTACTCAGTGATACTTACGGTCATTCGTAGCGGATACATTGAGTCATCTTACAGCTTGTTACTCAGTGATGCTGATCAACAGTTGTTATCACAAACCTTCGTATGGCCGCCCTATTGTTATGTTTACCACCTGTTACTCACCTACGCTCATTGCAAGTTGATACCGAACCCCATCCGTGTTTGTGATGTGCTTCCACTATGGTTGTTTGTTACTCATTGATACTGATGGCGAGTTGATATGGCAATCCGGTCCGGGCGTGTGACACACTGCCACATTTAATTAAGACCTGTTACTCACCGAAACTGGTCACCCGTTGATATCGCGAATCCATCCGTGTTTGTGATAAAATGCTACATTTTCCAAGAGTCACTGACCGATACTGGCTGTAAATTGTTATCACGAGCCCGTGTATGTTTGTGGCACACTGTCATCATGACTGTCGTTTGAGGATTGTTACTCACTCTTGCTTCCTGTTGTCATTAGGGCAGTTTGTGAATCAGAACTCTCGTTGACAGTGAATCATATTTGTGTAGCCAGCGGCGCTTCTCTTTCTTAGCTCTATAAGATGCTCTCTCTTCCTCTGTCTTGTCCCTCTTCTTGACATCTACAACCCTCGCACTTCACTCGAAACCACCACTTCTTTTCAAAATGGCCTTTCCACTCCTCACCGCCCCTACCTCGATTCCCGTTGGGGACAACAACATCGTACAGCCCAGAGACATGCTCGCTGTACGCACCAGAGACCCCTACGACACCACTATTGGCCTTGAGAATGGAACAACCCGTCAACGCGCATGTTCCTCAGGGATCCCTTGGGTACCTGGTCCGACATGAGGGCAACGAGTCCCTTGTCCAGCTCATGAAGAAAGACGGGAAGCGTGGTATCTGTACGTGTTGAGACCCTGGGTTTGCTAACGTGGATGATCCATGGCTAACACGTTCGCTGTCTCTTCAGGCCGAGTCCCTCGCGATATCCTCGAATTTGGATTGCCCAACTCCAAGTCTCAGATCCTTCTCCCTCGTCTCCAATTTTCCCAAGCCGCTGCCCCCATTGCCAACCAGCGCGCCCGAGACCCAGCTGGCAAGGCAATCTTGATGATGTGGGAGGACATCCAGAAGAACAGAGAACTTCTGAAGCAGTTTGGCCTGCGGGTAGATGTTTACGATGGCATCTTGGAGGATGAGTCCGAAAAACGGGAGGCTCTGAACGCTATTCTCGCATGTAAGTCACCTTTGCCCCAAATATCGAGAACCAAGACACTAATTGTTTCACGGTTAGCATTCAGCAATGACGTGTGGAAGGTTCTCAATACTCCCGGCTTGCCCATCCAACCTTTCCTTGGTCTTCGACAAATTGACTCCAGCTGGCCTAAGCTGAAGAAGGATGAAGAGTCCCTTATCTACCTTCGTTTGTACACCCAAGACCAGTCCAGCAGCTTTGCCAAGTATGGCGGGCGAACCGTCCGTGAGATCCCATATCTTCGCCAGATGGAACACGAGGAGAGCCTCAACGACCCGGGAAAGGGTGGGACACATTACCGAGAGGCCAGGAAGTACAACAATCGGTACGCTATTCCAATGATGCTTCTCAAAGGAATCCGTAACGAAGTTCTGGCCATGGCCGAGATGACGATCTGTTCCCTTCTTCGAACCTGGAACCCTGCTACCATTGGATTGACCCAAGCATCGATCTCTGAAAGCTCCTTAGCTGCTACCATGGACCACCGCGTGCTCATGACTGCCCTCAGCACGATCACTGATGGAGCCCTTCAACGAGCGAACTTCCCCAAGTTTGGTGGAGTAGGATGCAACTGGAACTGTCCCATCCAGGAGTCTCGCAACGAACGGCGAGAATGGCTTCGGTACCGTGTCACCTCAGAAGATCAACGTACGATGTTGATATACCGTTGCCATTCTCATGTTTCTTCTTGGACGCGATCCAATTTAGTGTCCGTCGCAAGTCGAGGCTGGGCAGAACGAGTCGCCAGAGGGGCTGGAAGTGACTAGCGATGATGAGGATTGAGAAACGCAAGGGACAAGATGATAGTCGGAGAAGATTGACAAAATCTCGGAATGCTGGTTGTACTTGATCGTATTGTTCGCTAGCTACGTACGTAGTTATTATTCAATTTGCTCGTTACACTGATCTCACTTAAGCCTGTGGCTATGACTCTTCCTATATGTAAGTAAAAAGCAGAGCAAAGCTACAGAGAGGTCTTGAGTCGTTATGCCCGAGCTAGTTGTTGCCGTGAAAGAAGTGATGATAATTGAAGTGATTGGACAGCTTCAAGTGAGACCATTAAGGTTTTGTACTAAGCTAGAAAGGTCATGGAACCCACAAGCCAAGCTAGGTACCCCTCCCCTAGCTACACCGTTTTGAAACCCAAGTTCTCTCCCCACTCTGTTATATCCGCCATACCATGCTCAAGATAAAATATCCATACGTCTGGTTGTTCTGTGGCTTTGCAGCCCTTGGAGCTTGTCTATACGGTTACGACGGAGTTCTATTCAATGGACTGTCTACACTGGGTTCGTGAGAGTTGATCGTCGTGTCGATATCAACTGACGGTCAAGATGTCTTCATCCGCCACTTTGGCAGACGAGATGCCGACGGCGAATACGAAATCTCCCCGGCCAGCTTGGCTATCATGACGTCCATGATCAACGTCGGGGAATTAGTCGGCTCACTTGCTGCGGCCCCATTGAACGATGCTCTCGGCCGAAAGGGCGTTTTCATGACCGGCACCGGGGCCATCATCATCGGCGTCGTAATGCAGCTCGCAACCACATCGAGCCGCGAGCTCATGACTGCCGGCCGCGCGATCATGGGCTTTGGCGTCGGTAACTTTTCTGCCACGTCGCCGCTGTACATGGGAGTATGCCTGCACTCAGCCAATTGATGATATCTCGTGCTGACCGGGAATAGGAGATCGCCCCCGAGGCCCTCCGGAGCCCTCTCCTCATGTGCTGGCAACTCACCCTCTCGGTGTCGCAGATCCTCGCCGCCGCCATCAACCGCGGCGTCGTCGACAGCCAGACGACGTTTGCGTATCGCTTCCCTATCGGCTTCCAGCTTATATTCCCCCTCGCAATCGTTCTCGGCATCGCCTGGGTCCCCGAGTCCCCGCGCTGGCTGCTCCGCCGCGGCAGATCCTCCGACGCGACCCTCTCGCTGCGGCTGCTGCACCGCGAGGACCCTTCGTACGACCCCGCCCCCGTCATGCGCTCCATCGAGGAGGATCTCGAGCGCGAGAGGGTCAGCGAGGCCGAGGGGTTCTGGGCGCAGCTTGTGACGGATCCTGTTGAGCGGCGCAAGGTGGTGTATAGCGCGGGTGCGCTGGTTGCGCAGCAGATCAACGGTATTCAGTGGTTCTACTACTTTGGCACCGTCTTCTCCAAGGCCATTGGTCTGAAGGATCCTTTTCTCATGACGCTCATTGTGTTTGTCATCCAGGTCTTTGTCGTGCTTGCGGCTGTGTTGCTGGCTAACAAGCTCCCGCGGCGACCCCTTTTGATGATAACAACGGGAATCATGACAGTGTCGATATTTGTCGTTGGATGCTTGGGGATCCCTGGGGGAGATCCGAGTGAGACAATAGGTAAGGTTATTATAAGCTTTGTGATTATTGAGATTGTGGCTTTCAACTTTGCCTGGGGACCTCTTGGTTGGACCATTGTAAGTATCCAAACCCCCGCTTACAAAGATTCTTCTAATATGAACATTAGGCTTCTGAGATGGCCGTCGGCCGGAATCGAAACAAGATCTATGCCGTCGCCGTGGCATCTTTTTGGGTTACGGTCTGGGTAACAGTCTTTACTCTCCCCTACCTCTACTACTCGGCGCACCTGGGTCCCAAGACGGGCTTTGTCTACACAGGGCTGTGCTTCGTCACCTGGGCATACGTGTACTTTTGTGTCGGCGAAGTTACGGGCCGTAGCATCGAGGAGATCAACGGCTTCTTCAGAGACGGCATCCCGGCGCGGCACTGGAAGAAGCAGCCGCGCCGCGGCGAGGCGGCGCACGAGGTGGGCAGGACGAGCATAGTTGGAGTCGACAAGGGCGTCAAGACGCCGCCCAGTCATTGAGTATGAGATTGATGCCCGGCTTCAACAGAATTGTCAATCAACACGGGCGTGGGGCGAGGTGGGGTGGCGGCACAAGAGGACGAGCAAGGTCGACGTTGACCGCACAAAACCCGCGCAGCAAGCTTGATCGGTGTATGAGGATGCTCCGATAGCTGCGAAGCCGCAGGACAGCCAGACGTAGGGATGCTTGATCTTTAGCTTTGTCTTGACCGGGGAGCCAGACAGGAGAGGGGAGAGCTAAAAGCGTTACCAGAGATCCCACGCTTCAAAACGGTCAACAGTGAAATAAGAGATGACGCCGCACGAGTGTTTGAGAGCGGGTTGGCAAGGACCGATGTGCGATATTGGTTCGCGGCATTATACCGCGGTTGTAGGCTATTTGATGCACTGCAAATTAAGATGGCTGTGAAGTCATTCATTCTCGTTTATCGGACCATCGTCCGCTTTACATATCCCCTCTCCGTTACGAATCTCCCATGGCCATTGCACATGACCTTCACAGTCCATTCAACAGGTCCTGACTGAGGCTTTCCCAGTAACCATCCCATATCTCCCCCATATTTCGGCACTGGAGGTCTCTCAAGCACTGCGTCCAGTAGAGGCAGAGGTAGAAGAGGCCCCAACTCTCTAAAGAGAGGCTCAAGTGGTTCAGGCTCATTTGCGGTACACGTTTGCCAATCTGTATGGCCATTACCCATATTATTCCTTGCGAAGCGGGTTGAGTAGCCCACGCTGCCCATGAACAAGTCCTGGCTTGCATCGTTGATGTATGGAGAGAAAGTTGGTGGGTTGTTGCTTTCGGATGATGTAACAAGTTTCGACGCATGAACGGGGTCTGAAGGTCGATTCGGGTGTGTAGGGGTATTATATGATTGGCTGAATAGGAGTGCTGGGTTGATTGTTTGTACTTGTGGCTGATATTGAGGTTGGGGTGGCGGAAGTCGCCCGTAGCTGGCTTCTGAGGCTGCCATTTTCTCTCAAGAACAAGCGACTTTGATTATGAGTAGATAGCCAAAGCCGATGAATATTGACCAGATGCTTCAATCGTTGAAGAAAAGTCTGAGCCTTGTTTTCTACAGCTTTTGGGGAGAGAGTTCCATTTTGTGTCTTCTCAGACCCCTGACCTACCATGGCCGTCATTTCTTTTCTTAGACGCACTTCACAAAGAAAGAAATGATTCTGCTTGAAAGAAATCCTATAACGCATTTGTGCTGCGTTTTGGGCTGTGGGATCTTGCAGATATGAGTTCTGGTTCTTTGTTCTCTGGACAGGGGTTGCGGCGTCACCGGCGCGCCCTGAAAGGCGCTGAAAATAGACAAATTCCCGTCCATCATGAGACAGCCACAATAGTAAATCGGGAAGACTTAGTTTATGTTGTTAACAGGGCATAGTTGGTGTATTATTCTGCTATAGTGACATCGTCTCCAACGTGTGCACCGCGTGCTGAAGTGAAGGCCTCAACTGCTTCATCGCGGCCACAACTCTCGAATTTGATGGGCCTATTAAGGTAACATGAAGAAAAAGGAAAGAGTCAAAATACTATGGGAATCTACAGTTGATACTAAGGGTTTCTTTAATTAACTCTCCATATTTTTGCACAAACCAAGATGGGCTGTGGCACAAATGTATTTATACTGAACCGCATTATACAACTACAACAAAGACGCCAACTCCTCAGATCGTGCATGTATTAATGACGCAACTCCTCTACCCCCTCGTTATGTATCCTAGGCCATGTTCCATAAAATTGGCTCATTTAAACGTAAACTCCAATTCCGCACATAAACAACGGTCCCAGGGGGGAATAAAAAGCTATTATATCGCAGTGAAAGGCAAAAGAAAAACAACTAATGGTTCCTTTCTTGTCGTTTCAAATCAGCTTCATCTTCATAGCTCTGTAGTGTACTCTTGTAGTTTACATTGTACTATTATGTTGATGTTCGGGCAATAAAATTGCCTATAACAGAGAAACCTTACAAATGATCACCCTAAGAGTATTCAGAGCCTATTCTAAGTGTGGTTTTAGTTTATTATAAACCTAGGCTTATTCTTAGATGAGGCATAGGCTATCGATTTTTATACCTCCTAGAGTTATCCAGGTAAAGAAAAAAGATGCAACGGTCCAGGTTGAAAGCGTCAACTAAAGAAATATCAACTGACGTACACAAATCCACCCTCTTCTCCCCTCCATCACCAGCATGATGCCCTAAAGAAAGGAAGAGGAGATTCTTATTGTTAAGTCTCCTAAGAAAGGGTGGAAGGGGGAGAAGAAGTAATCAGCAGAGCTCTTGTGTGATAAAGTTCAGTATTCTTTTGATTCGTTGGAGTTGATTTGGGGTATTATCAAAGTTGGTATGGTACATCAACTCCAACCACCTGCGTCATATCTACAGCATAAAGTAACAAAGACGACAACTCTTGTCGAATCGCCGACATGCTACACCCATTATACATTCATATCCTGAGAGACATTTCTCTTGCATCTAGGCATTCGCCTCTTAGACCCGCTCCTCGGAATGCTCAATCGCTGAAGCCTTGCTGACAGTCTTGATGATATCGTCGTGCACCGGCGCTCGATCGTGGACATAGCCAAACATGACGTCCATCTCCTCAAGGGTCTTACCCTTGGTCTCGGGGAGGAAGAAGAATGCCCAAATGGCGGCGATGATCATCCAGCAGGCGAAGAAGAACCAGGTGCCGTAGCCAAAGGACTTGAAGATGTAGGGAAGGGCCTTGGTGATGGCGAATTGGGTGACCCTGTAGCAAAATGTTAGCTACTGTTTAAGATATTGAGAGGTCGTGAGGACTTACCATTGAACGCAGGCAGCGTAGGTGCCGGTCAAGGTGCGCAGGGCACCGGGGAAAATCTCAGCCGAGACGATCCAGGGAATACCGTTGAGACCGAAGGACCAGCTGCACAAGAGTCAGGATACCGTTATTTAAGCAATACCAGCTGAAGAAACTCACAAGACAGAGTAAATCATGATCATGGCAGTCGCAGCCTTGCCACCCGCAGCCGTAGAGGGCGAAAGCTCTTTGCCGTCGGCGATGATGGTAGCGGGATGGCCAATTTTGACGTACGCACCCACGATCCACAGGCAGGCCGAGCACATAGCCGACGAGATGATGGTAGGGTTTCGTCGTCCCCACATATCGATGAGGGCTCCGTAGAAGATGATGGATGCGACAGCTAGGGAGAGTTAGCAGATGAAATAAGACGGGTGAGTGGTGAACTAACCCTTCACCAGACCGTAGATGCCAGTGTAGAGTGCGACGTCGCTGATACCGAGGGAGCCAAAGAGAGTAGGAGAGTAGTAGTTGATAGCTGTCTTTGTCAGTTCCTTGATCAAATAACATAATAGACTCGGACTTACCGGCAGCACCAGACATGTTCTGCAGAGCAAAGGAGCAGAACACGAGCAGAACACGGTTCCACATGCCCTTGCGCGTAAGCTCAGTGAGAGCACCGCGGAAGAAAGCCCACGAGCCCGAGCCATACTTGCTGGCAACCAGAGCCTCATCAGCCAGACGGCTTCGGATCATGTCGAGATCCTCCTGAAGGTACTTGTGGTCACGCGGCAGCTTCCGCAGACTCTCCAGCGCCCGGGTCGCATCCTCCTCACGATCCTTGCGCATCAGCCACAGCGGACTCTCGTGCAAAAAGAAGCCACCGATGAAGAGAACACCAGCCGGAGCAATCTGAACGGCCATCGGGACACGCCAGCTGGCGGCGGATGTGGGGTCCATGTTCTGGTTGATGCCGTAGTTGATCCAGAAGCCGATGAGCGAACCAATCTGGTAGGCAACTTCGAAGAGACCGGTGAGGATACCGCGGATGGATACGATGGAAAGCTCGGCGATGTAGCTAGGGACCGTGGCGGTGATGGCACCGCAGGCGATACCGGTGAGGGCGCGGCCGGCATCTAGAATCGTCAGGCTTGGTGTTTATGCTACCATTGAGGAGTTGCTTACAGATATATGAGAGCTGGTGGGTGGCAGCCGTCATGAGGATGGCGCCGATGAGGAAGAGGACGACATTAGCCTGGAGCGCCCACTTGCGGCCAACCTTTTCAGTAACTATTCCCGTCAGCTTTCGTATCTCAGGTACTGAGATTGGTTCATCATACGCAAGAAGCAAAAGATGGCTCCGAAAAAGGCACCAGCCTGGAATGTCGAAGTAATGTTGCTGGAAATATCGGCCGACTCATCGGGTTGAATGTTAAAGTCGAGCTTGAAGCTATCCCGGGCGATCGTGGTGCCAACAAAGGCAGAGTCATAGCCAAAACTACCCACAGTCAGAACCGAGTCTCGCGAATTTTTCTCATGATGCAGCTCACAGCAATGATCCGGTCGCGATGACAGTGGCTTCGGTGTAGAGGCGCCAGTTGTACACCTCCTTCGGCGTAGGCCGATCTTCCACGGCGCGGAAGCCACCCATTGTGATGAGGAAAAGTTGTTTCGTGTAAGTTGTCCTTCTCCGCAATTATTCTCGAGTAGAGTCTCGTTCAGCGTCCCGCGAAAGGATGCAGCTGAAGATAAACAACGCAGACGAGTGGCGATCCTTGCTGGTTATGTCTGTCTGACAGGCGGCAGATTGATAACCGGGGGGATTACCCAAGATATTTATCCTGACGTCCTTGAACCTCACGAACCTATGCACTAGAACATGCGGGGATCCAGCGCGGAAATCCGGGGTGTGTCTCGTCGCAAGCCGTCGCTTCTCGACATTAGACAAACCACAACCACAAGCCGCCCACCACTGTGGGGATGAAATCTGGGGATGGTGTGGTTGGGGTGGAGTTTTTGCTCATGCTTTTCCGGGTTCGCAGCAAGTTGGAGAAGTTTTGCTTTCAACCGGGGGATGTGGGGATAGAGCTCACGAGGAGTGGAGAATTCCCCCAGTCGGCTCATGAGTTTGCAGGGGGCAACACATGATCAGGGCGAGGCCAAGGAACCATCCTGGTTTGTGTCGATGGGGACAAGATCCGACTAGCGAGCCGATGCGAGCGAGCGAGGCGATTGGATGGATTGGTCTGGTTGCGGGGGACTATGCGTTCTCGGGCTAGCATGAGCCGATGACGGATAATCGGTACTCAGCTACCATGAAACGATTCATGACTGTTGTTTCGGGAGCAATTGGAGGGCGGAAAGAGTCGGGCTTGGGCAATTGACTCGTCATGGAGATGGGGTGATTCGTGAGACGGAAACTGGCCGCGATACTTGACTCAATTGTTGCAAGGCTAATTGACGTTAGCGAGGGTCTAGTACTTGGAGGCTTCACATCGGCTCCGGTCCAGCATCATGTCTGGCTGGCGAACTGGGGTCAAACACTTGTCTCGCAGTGGGCAGAGACATGGCCAATGGCGCTGGTCATACTTCGTATACCGAAGTATCATAACTCTTCGAGACAAAATGAAGTCGGGGTTAGGCAAGCTCTTGACGTAGAGCTCTCATAAGACTTGGCTCACTTGACCTTAGTCTAAGTGCATGCATAAATAGAATTAGCTATATGCACGTTTGGTTAGGTAGCTTGAAGTAATTGTCCCTCGGATTCGAGTGCTACGTCTTCAAACAACATGCCGGCACAGGTTGCAACGAGTTCGCATGCGGTGGCGGGACCAAGCAGGGCTGTCAGGGACATCTGAGTGCAAAGTCGATCCGGCTCGATCCTGGTATCAGCTGTTCCTTCTCTAGAATCCCAGCAAGACGTCTAGAAGATTGCTAGTCATGCGTATGACGACCCAATTTTTGTAACACCAGCAGGAAAACATCCTCTTTCAAGGCCTTCAACGATGTGAGTCCAACGCCGCTACCGGCTGGGTTGACTTTGGATGTCGAGACATGAAATGCAATGAGATGATTGACTTGATATGCTGGCACACAAGCCACACGGCACTGGTTCATATTGAAATGTTTACTCTTGTTGTCTTGAATGCGCTCATATTTTGTCGACTAGATAGTGCTCTAAATATCGGTTGACTTTAAATGTCATGCCGCTTTTATGCTCCTCGCTTCGCAATGCTGTTCTCAGTGGCAGCAAGCGGTTCCACAACCTTCAGGATCCAGTCCTGCTTGCTCTCATCGCTGTATGTGGGATACGGTCGTCGGCAGTGGCAGCTCTCGAGAGGATATCCCAAAATCTTGGCCACAACCCACTTGGTTCCGTTGATGCCACCCTTGGCAAAGCCCCATTCCATCTGCGCCAGCTTGAGCTGCGCAGCCTCAGCCTCCTGGATCTTGCCGGCCCTGTACAGGTCGAAGATCTGTGTGCAGACCTTGGGATAGAGGTTTGCGACACCAGTGATGACTCCAACACCTCCCACAGACAGGGCAGGGACGAGCCAGTCACTCTGACCAGCCAGTGCAGCGAAATCCTCCGACTTGTACTGAGCTGCCACGCGCGCAACCTTGGCGATACCACCACATGTCAGCTTCACACCGACAATGTTAGGGTGCTGGCCTAGACGCTCTAGCATTTCCGAGTTGACGTCGAGTCCGGCAACGACGCCGGGGAAGTTGTAGATGACCACAGGGACAGGGCTAGCGTTGGCCAGATCCTCGAAGAACGCTACGATCGCATCTTGCGTCATGGCAAAGTGGAAGTAGCTGGGAGTCAGGACGAGCACAAAGTCGGCGCCTGCCTCCTTAGCAAGTTTCGTCTCGTTGATGGCATCGCGTGTGGTTTGTGATGAAGTACCGAGGGTAATGGTGATGTCAGGGCGGCCGGCGGCAGTCGCAATCTCTCGTGTTGTTCGTACTAGTTGTGACTTCTCGGCGGCTGTGAGAGTAACGGCCTCGCCGTTGGTTCCGGCAATGACGACTATTTTGGTTAGCTAGCACTCTTGATAGCTGATCGAGTTCCACGTACTGCCGTCGAGACCAGAGTTCACCAGGAACTCAATGTGCTTCTTCTGCACGTCCCAGTCAATCTCCTGGGTGGCATCATTGCCAAACCAAGTGAGTGAGGGGACGTGGATTCCGTGAGGAAAGGCCTTGCCCTTTGTGGCAGCGATAGAGCCCATCTTGGTTATTGTATGAGGGTATGAGTGAAAAGCAAGTACCAACACCAAGAGATGCAGATGCTAAGAGTAAAGTCGCAAAGATGAGAAGAGTTGGAAGAAAAAGAGTAGTTACTGAGGGGGATCAGCAGCGAGTTATTCCATCGGTTTTGTGCCACTCTCAACCTCGCCCCCGCGGGGGTCTCACTCGGTCTCCATCAAGCTCCAACGGCATCATGCCACGTCCAACAGGAGCGGCTCAATTGCAGAAACATTGACCCGCAAAGCGTCGTACAACTGCTCAACGACTCTCCCCACGTCAATTGTCCGCGCTATCATGGCTTCATGCGGGGAAGTTGGAGATCTCAACCACACCCGATCGGCACGAAGAGTGTGTGTGGGGCGTCGAGCCGAGCGCCGAGTCGGGAATGGTTGCGTCAAGTCGCGTGGCGCATCGGTCCTTCAATGCTTCAAGCCGAATGGGTTGTCACCTCAGGTCGTTGACACTCCTGGAGACTGGAGATGGCATCATGTGTCTGGTGGATGCCGGTGAAATGCCAAGAATATGCCGCAAGAAACTGCCGACTTTGTGCCTGCCATAGCTCAAACGATAGCAAAGCACGAGTTGAAGACGGCGTGCATGACAGCTCGGATATCCATCCGTGCCTTGGCAGCTTCTTGTCGCGCTTGAACCTCCTCAAGCACCTGAGCCGTGATGCGAGCGTTACCGGCCACCTTTTCCATTTTCAAGATTTGAGTCTTGATCCAGACTTTCTCGTTCGGATCCTGCTCCTCGACGCCAAGCATCAGCAACGGCCAGAGCATGTTGACCGGAAGTATATCCTCGGGGTCCAGGTCTGCCACGATCTGGCGAGTCAACTTTCGAATTTGGTCCAAGGCCTCAGATGCCTCCTTTGTAAGGGGAAGGCTCTTGTAAGCGACGCGGTGAAGGTGGACTTTGCTCGCGTAATAGTTGGATAGGTATGTGCGAAACGCGCGAGTGATGACAAAAGCTAGGTGTTTCGAGACGTGTGGCTCTGTGAGCTTGCCTGCAACGGCATAGTCCATGAGCGGAGGGCGTTGCTCGTATAGGGTTCGCAGGTCGGCTGCGATAACCGCGCCAATGTTCATTACCTCGGTCTCATCTTCGACAGTTCCTCTAGACCGATGCCACGGATCGATCTTGGATATTCTTCCCATGAAGCTTTGAACCTTCTGGTAGAACACGACACCAGGCTGATACAGCACCTGGAAGAGCACATCCTCGATGTCGTCTGTAGCATCATGCTTGGAAATGTCGTCGAGCTCCCCATCGAGGCTCGCAGGCGATGCTTCCACCAGAAGAACCTCGTCATCCTTGGTCAGGAACAACCCATCACCGCCCGCTGATACTGCTCGTCCGTCGAGGAGCCGAATCCAGAGGAGAAGTTGCTTCTCAATCGAGGTGAAGCTGCTCTTGTTACTGCCTTGAAACAGTAGGTATGCCCGTTTGAGATTCGAATGTGCCGCGTCCAGTCGACTCTCGAGGATATCGATATAGCTGAGGAAGAAGAGCGCAGCAAGGAGGTACTCGCGGGCAGGAGAATGCTCGGTCATGGGCATGCCATCATGGCTGGCAACCTCTGCCGCAGCAAGCTCGTAGTGGTTCTGGTCGGTTAAACTCCACGTGCCGTCTCTTCGGGAGAGCAAGAGATTCGAGAAGGCGAGGATGGCGTAGCGCACCATTGATGACACATTGGCCATTTCGACCACCGCCTGACGCATCGAAAGCCACTTCTTTTGCGTCTCAACTTCTGCGATGATGGGCGGGTTGACGGAGCTGGTGAAGAACTCCATCAACTTGTCACTTCCAGCCCCTTGGGGCAAGATCGACTTCTCCTGGCTGTCATTGCTTTGTGTGATGGAGGGTGCTGGGAACGGGTTGCTAAAAGCTGTCCGATCTGGAAACGTGATTTGTGAATGTGCCGCCTGTTTCGTGTCAGTAACGATATACCTGCCATCCGCCGTGTCACCTGGATGCACTTACCAGCATGTGTGCCTCCAACCCCGGATTCGGGTTCATGTCAGGGGAAACTTGCTGCCAAAAGTCGCCCGAGTCCCACATGAAGCTCGCATAGTCAAACACCTCATCCACTGCGTGCGCTGGCTGGAATACAGAGTTAGCAGGCGATGCATCCGTGGCGGGCGACATGTTTTGCTCCGGTGGCTGGTTCATCATGTCAGTGTTGGCAGTTTGTCTCCGCTGAGTTGATCGTTGCTGGGGACGCCATTTGCACTCCATGTTGAGCCTCTCGCAGTGAGAGCACCGCGGCCTCTGCTCATCACACTTGACTTTTCTCCGCCTAGCAGTGGTTAGCCACATACATAACGCGTCAGGGGCATATCCACACATACTTGCATGTCAAGCATCCCTCTCGTGAGCGGATGTATCTCCTCCCCGATGTCGCAGGTCGCGTCGACACGGCCGAGCTGTGGTCCTGGGGGCTCATGCCACTTGGCAGCCGAGGGATGAGCGGCCTGCCGCCACTCGGGTCCATGATGGATCGCTGTGCTGGTTTGGAAGAGGCGGTCTTGGGGTTGAGCTTCCATGAATTGAGCTTCAATATGGAGTTGTCACCTGACACTGGGGACTGACTGACCAATTTGCGGGGCATTCAGAAGGAAGGTGCCAAAAGAGTTCGCGTGCATCCACCCACGCGAGCTTAACCACTAATTCTGCACGCTAGGGCCCCTGGCGTAAGGCAGTTTAGCAGGGTCCAGGCTGTCGGTAAGGAGCACCTTGTCAGGGAGGAAGGTCAGAAAGACTGCTCATATTTACCCAAATCCTGACATGGGGCTGACTCCTACTCGATAGGATCCAATGTGACATGGGATTTCATATTAAGGCATTACTTACGAGACGGTAAGTTTGAATGTAGCCATGCTTATTTGCTCCTTCGGTCCAACTTCACTTACACCAAACTGGCTACCCTACAATCACGCATCGGGTTTCTTGTGCTCCATCATTTTGCAAACTCTCAGGTGCAACCAGGTACTCGCTGCACTACTTGAGATTTCCTTGAACAATTTTTTGGCTTGTACTTCTTTGTAAGAGATGACGTCAATAAATAAGACGTACAATGTACTTGTGAGATGCCTTACTTCTCGTCCATCCCAGGGAGCCAGCGTCTCATTTTCTCGACCTTGCATCATTCCCACCTAAAACCACACTCCGAGAATCTGCGATATCTTTTCCAGTCCATTAAAACCCTCCCAAAGAATTATTCACCATGCCCACCCGAGAATTCGTCGAACAGCTCGCCGCCACCTCCTCGGACGCCAAAGGCGAAGGACCTCTGCAAAGCGCAACGGCTGGTTCGTCCCCCTTCTTTCTTGAACCCCCATGAACCTTTCACGATGGCTAACAAAGACAACAGAAGCACCCCAGTCTCTGGTCACGAAACATGAATGCCTTGCCGCCCGACCTAATGCGCAACCATGCCCTCACTCTTGCCACGACGGGAGACTCCAACCTGGCGAGGTAACATAACCCATCAGCGGCCGCATGAAGAGAAAGAACTCTGACAATCTCGTGAAAAGGATCGAGTTCGCAGCACAGGCGCCCGGACACCCTGTTCCTTAGCCGCTGAGATCGAAGCACAGGTTGCTGCCACCACGGCGAGAAAGGAATCTGAGGCGAAACAAGGAGAGGAAGGGCAGAATGATACAAAAATGGCAGCTGTAGAGAAGAAATAGACCGACGAGATCGCCGAATTGACCTGATATACCGGATTCGCTCAATAACAACCCAGATCTGTTCGCCGCCAAATGTGAATGCGCCAGGGACAGCATATGAACCGACAACCAAAACAAGACAAACAAACTTGTAAGCCTTCCAGTGACTCCTTTCGCATAAAGTTCAAGAACATTGCTTCGCCAACATATATTTGCGACCAGCCACTAGGCAATTTCTGACGACATGTCAGTGTCCTCTTGCTGTTGCACCGTCGATTGCTGCGCCTGTACGAGCTGTTGGTGAGCTTCATAAAGCTGCTGTTGCAGCTCTTTGACCTGTCCCTGGAGCTCTCTGATCTGTATTCTGAGATCTGGGACTGGGCAGTCTCGCATCTTGTGCCCGTTTACGCGACACTGTGAAAAGCGATGGTAAGTGATGGGGCCAGTCTCAAGTTGGGATCCAGATATCCATACTGCATGGCATCTCCCCAGGAATAGCCGATTGAGAGGGCCATTGCCTTGGCTGATGAGGACGGTGTCGTTCGGCGGTCCGTTTATGATTAGAGGCATCTGGGCGCACAGTGAATTAGCGAATTGGCCGGCGGGATTTGGAGATGGAGTAGACCCACGGCTGAGTGAATCCTGGCGAAATCAAGAGAAAGACCGAAGGATGCGTGCTGAAGAAGTTCGCGTGGTCGCCGAAAATGCGTGGGCAGAGTTGAGGGTAGTTTGGATGCTGGTGGCCACAATGGAAGGAACGGCTGCCGTGGAGCGCGTTGAGGATGGGAAGTGGAAAGTGCAAACCTCAGGCAGGAGTGGGAAGCCTTTACTCATACCAAGAAAGGCCCCCTAAGGTCAAATTACAGCTCAAGAGCCTGGAAGCCTAAAGCTCGGCACGCTGGCTCACTGAAGTGTTTGGCACTTGCTGCCACTGGCAGGCGCATGGCCGCCGGTTGGTGAAGGCACGATGAAACCAGAAGCTAGAGACGCCGAGTTAACGCTAAATGGCTACTCTCGAATAACGGACTCTCGTGTTTAACGTGGCGATGAGTCGGATGGATGTCGGAAGTTGGTTTCTTGACGTTAATGGAAGGAGAGGGGGGTTCAGCTCAACCTGCCGGCCGGAGAAAATCTGATGTCCACTGGGTTGTATTAAGTCCTTCAATCGCAATACCGGTTTATATGTGGCTTGAATTGACGTCTTAACATCTAATAGGAGATATTTAGCCCTCACAATGTTGCGCCTTTACTCCCTTCTGAACCATGCTCCCTACCTAGCTTGCCCTGGCATATCGTGACCTCCAGTAAGACCAATTTGCATTCATAAAGTGAAAATTTCATGTATAACTGCCCCAAAGGACCCCCATCCTCTCATGTGCATCGTTATCCAAGCGCTCTTTCCAACGTAGAGTCAACATATCGTCTACTCTTATACCTATCAAGAGACAATATTGACGGCATAGTAGAATTCAAGGAACTCAAACATTCTAGTGTCTATAAGAATTCTAGTGAGAGACTGATGGTAGTGTATTGGAGAAGGGACAAAGGGAGAGTGTAATAGAAGAGTGGGTTTATGAGTTACTTGGACGCAGAAGCTTAGGCAAGTGTGTCACAAGGAATCCATCAGGAGTTGATTGACACTATTAGAGAAAAGACTAATATTGATAAAAGGACTTGGGCAAACACGAATCGTAGGTTATCATGCCTCGTCTCATACTTATTGCGACAAACTTGCATGCTGGCGTATTAGCCGTGCAATAAGATCGCATAACTTCGTCGCACAACATTTTAGCCCAAAAGCCTTCACTAGAGTTCTAGGAATATTGTTTGATCTGATGCATGCGGAAGAAGGTGAAGGAAGACGCACAGCCAACATCAGGCTGCTGGTACCTAACAATGGATGTCCGCATTGCTGGTTACCTCCCATTCCCCTCAAATCTTGACGACTTAATAATCATCACGCCGCGCAAACGAAACAGCGTCACCATTCAACAAGACGGAATCAATAGGCGAACCTAGTCGCGACAAGGCCGACGAGACGACATCGCAAACCACTACCGATTTTACGACACCAAGTCCACAGGAAAATCTCAACCTTGAGCCTCGAGCGGGCTCCATTCACCAACCGTCAAACGAGACTTTTTGGGGGGGCTGAAATGCGAGAAATCCGTGCTCTCTTGACAGCGGTAGCGAAACACTTTCTATCGGCTCCCTGAGGCCAGACCCCGAATTATATGATGAGAAAACAGTCTTAAGTTACCAACCCGATCAGCTGCCATCAAACGGCACCTTTTGTTCAAATTTGGGAGACATCGGCCACCCTCCAGTTGGTGGAAGGTGCAATCACTGGAGGGGCGTACGGGTTGGACGCCTATTTGCGAATGGAAGACATTGTTCAAGCAGCCTGGGGTAATTTAGATAACTAGAGTAAAGAACCTGGCGGTTGGGTATCAACGAGCAAGGAAGGATAGGGGTTGTTCTCCCAAACTCGCTGATTTTTGAAGCCTCGAGAACCAACATTTTCTCATGACTCGGCTCTGAAACATGTTGCCCAAAAACTATCACAACTGACTGAACCAACAGCCCTCTCCCCCCGCTTTGGTTTTGTGGTGAGTGAGCCCACACAAAAAAAAAAAAAAAAAAAAA
>JAADYS010001054.1:0-10262 GCA_012931995.1 Fusarium albosuccineum
TCATTCCACCGAGCCCTCATGTTCACATGTTGGGCCAGTCTGAGACGATGTCATGACGCGAGTTTGGAGCAGAGAATTCTTGGTGAGATTGCACTACAAGATTGGTTAATCTCTCTGAATTTTTGGTAATATTATTTCACCATGAAACTCGTCCAGCCTCAAGATGCCTCTCTTGTTCCAAATGTTGGGAGGAGCTCAAACGTCAGGTTAGCCCCTCCAATGACTGCATTGCCCTGCACCATGCTACACTGGTACCAAAAGCATGGAGCTGTCTAGTGGATAAGGAGCTTGCAGGCCCCGCTCCGGCATGAGAGCTTCATTACATAGCCATTTACAAATCATAAGCGTCGGCCGACTCAAGATTTGTCGTCGTTCGTCATGTCTCCATAATCAGGCTATGTACTCTCTCCCGCACAGCCTCGCCCGGTGCTTCCGTAGTGCCTCCGGCCGCGGCCTCATCCCCGACCAAGAACTCCGTATCAACTCCGGTATGAATCCACAGAATCCAGACTTCACCCGCCACAGTAGCGTGCCGATGTATCGCTAGTCTGACACACCGCGGTGACTACATTCCCGCCTGCTTTTCCGCTCGAAAACATCGCCGACGCACCTTGCCACAGTCAAGTTGCTCAGATCATGGCAGTCATGATAATGCCTCATGGGCTATCGGCCCGTCACTCATCATTGCATGTCAACAGCACCAATCACAGCAAAAACTCGCAATTTAGATCAACTCCAATGCGCCAAGTAAGGCTGTCTTATCTACATCATTCTCTAGGTCCATGTTCCTAGGTTCTTGTGATGCCCAAGTTCCTCAGTCCCGCCGCGCCTCAGCTGTTTGGCTCAAGTAGAGCGACACGGCTTACACCTGCCGGTCTGAGTGAAGGTTTGTCCCAGACTCGAGCCTGCTCGCTGTCTATATCCCTCGGCGTGTCATCATCCTTCTAGCTCATCTATCGGTTGTCCGTCAAGCTTCCAACAAACGACGGGTCCTTGACACTGCCGCCTGCATCTCCCAGGCCAGCAATCGGGCGGTTATAGCTGAATCCTTGGAACTGGTTCTGCATCGTCTGGGACAGCATCGGGCCCTCGACATACGAATCTTGAGGCGCTTCTGATGTGAATTCGGGGTCAAAGTTGGCCGTATCCATGGCGTCCGCCTATAAATGTCAGTAGAGGTCTTGAGTGAGTGGAGAGTATACATACCACGCTGGGCTTAAACGTAGGCTCATACTTGCGCTGAAGCAGCTTCCGCCAATCTATGGCATGGAAGAATGGGTGCGCCTTGATCTCGGCTGAGCCGTTGGCACCCAGTCGCTCCTCGGGGTTTCGGTTCAGAAGCTTAGTCAAGAGGTCCTTGGCCGCCGGAGGAACAACGTCGGAAAAGTGCAACGGCTCCGAGAGAATCTTGCGGTACATCTCGTTGGTGTTTTCGTCGTAGAACGGGGGAAGACCCGTCAACATCTCGTAGAGCAGGACACCAAGAGTCCACCAGTCGACCGTCTTGTTGTAACCCTGGCCCATCAGCAGCTCAGGCGCCAGGTACTCAGGCGTTCCGCAGAAGGTGTTAGTGCGGTCCTCGTCCTTCATGTCGAGCTTGCAGAGTCCGAAATCGCACAGGGCGATGTGGCCTTGGTAATCCAGCAGAATGTTCTCGGGCTTAAGATCGCGGTAAATGACGTTGAAGCCGTGAAGACACTCCAGGGCGCAGAGCAGCTCAGCCGTGTAGAAGCGGGATCGGTTGACGTCGAATCGGTGCTCCTTTTGCAGGTGATGGAACAGCTCTCCTCCGTTGACAAAGGCGAGAACAAAGTACAGCTTCTCTGGCGACTGGAAACTAAACTTGAGCGGTACGATAAAGGGGTTGTTAATCTGCGCCAGCACAGATCGTTCGGCAAGGGTATGGGCAACTTCGGAGCGCGAGATGATGTGTGCCTTACGAATAGTCTTGAGGGCGTAGATTCGACTCGTGTCCTTCTTGCGCACCTGCATAACCTTGCCGAAACTACCCTTGCCGACGACCTTGAGGAGCTCAAAGTCCTCAATCTTGAGCTTACCTACCCGGGTCTCAACGTACTCGACACCAATCTTGATCTTTCCGGTACCGTACTGCACGTCAACCCACTCAACGCCGCTGTGGCCATCCTTGCGAGCAGCATGCTCAGCAGCCGCCTTCTCACGGTCCTTCTTGCTGGCCTTGGGGTCTTCCACGAATGCTTGTCGCTCTTCGAATCGGGGGTTGATGCGCGCGACACCGAGAAAGATGTCCTGGCTTCGTCCGGATCCTGGAGGGGCGGTGGGGTTGCGCATGTACAGATGGATGACCAGCTCCGTTACTCTTGAAACATCAAACTTGTACTGGGTGTTGGCGCCCGCCCACAGAGGGTTCTCGGGGTTTCCGTCTACCGAGTTGACAAAAACCTGGACCTTGTCGAAATCGAGAAGGGCATAGGGCATGTACTTTCCAGAGATTCGGCCGTGGTTGGTCGGGATACCGCTGAAGCCGCCGGCCGAAGAATGCGGTCGGTTAGCACCGTTGACAAAGGATCCGGCAGCGCGTTGTGACGAGCCTGGTCGGACAGAGCCAGCCATGCTGTTAAGTGCATTTCCGGAAGATAACGATCCTTGGTGTGATGAAGCGAACGCGCTTCGATGCTGCTCGGGGAGTGAAAATCCTTGACCTTCGTGAAGGGTGACCACGAGGATACCGGGCTTGGGGGGCTTCACGACAGGAGCTTGCGTCATGGCTTCGGAAGCGGCTATTCGAGTCAGTAAACGACTGTTATCGAAACCTGGCTACTGACCTATGGCATTATCCGTCGTGGGAGTGACGGCGCCGCTGCCCTGTCCATCCTTGTTCTCTGTGATGGTCGAGGTGGACGGCGATCGGGAAAAGGGGCTCAGAGGGCCCAGATGGGTTTCCTTTAATTCTGATGGATGTCAGCCTTGCTCTTCAGAGCGAACATCATGAAATTATTCACATACTCTTGGTGAGCTTCCACGACATGATTGCGACGGGTTAGCGAGGGATTTGTAGAAAGCGTCGAGTCGACGATGCAGCCGACAGCCGAAAAGAGTCGCAGTCAGAGATCCAAGCAATCGACGTGCGCTGCGCTCGCTGACAATCTCTCGAGAAGCAAAAGCTGATGGCGTGGCAGGCGAAGGTTCAACAGGATGATTTGTAACCCCGCATACGAACGTGGAGAGAGCGTGATCCAGTCGCTTTCGGTCTCGGCCCAAGGAGAGTCGCAAGTCGATGAGGCGAAGATTGTGCGACAGAGTAAAAAGGGAGTGGGGAGGGATAAATCAATGCAGATGAGCGAGGTCGATATCGAGGAGGGAGGCGAAGCGGAGGAGATACGGGGATGGAGAAAGGGATGATGATGGAATCAGATTGCGGCTTGGGTTGGGTGGCAGTGGAGTGGACCTGAAATGGGGATGCTCGCACTGTGGCTGGGGCTGTGACAGCGCTGAAAAGGGGCCGGGGAAGCACTAGAAACACAGTGTCGGAGTCGGGGACGGTCTGGAACACCTCAAGCCTCGAAGCGGCGGCTGTGTTGATCTGAAGCGTATGGAAAGCCGAGTGAAAGGGGCAAATGAGATGACAAGCGAGGCTAGTTATTTCGTGGAACTTGGACTGGTTTTTGGGCTCTACGCGGCCCAATTCGAGTGCCCAAGAACAGGGCAAGGGGGTACAATGATGTCCGGTTGTTACAAGTACAGCCACACTGAACTCTTGAGATACGAAAAGCGACGCGTGTCGAGAAGTTTACTTGGATCTATGGGTAGCATCTGCTGTAAATAGCCTTCTTTGTAATGGTGTCGGACAGTGCGGTTGCTGCATGAGATGCGTCTGCAGCTGAGGTTGATCCGTAAGTAGTGACCACTCCACATGTCCGGATTGAGTAATGGATGATTGACTGGTAAGTTTCAAGCTGAATCATATCGCCTGGCGGTTTCATAGAATGAAGAGGCAACCCACGATATTTGTAGGAGAGCATCCGACTCGACCAAGTCAACTTAATAACCGAAATGACTCGATAATTAGCGAAAATCCCTAGCCGTGACACAAGCTGAACAAGACCCAATACTTGGTACTTGAAGCAATTGATCCCTCGATTCCTAAATCTTATCTCAATGTGTCCTCAGCTACCCTAGAGACCCCCTTTTCTGGGGCACACCCCTGCGTAAGGAGGTGGGGGCCTGACACATCAGGCCAAAACCTCATGGCCAGCCTGGCAAGAGCCGCAGGACACATTTTCGAAGCTCGAAATCCATGTGCAACGGGAGCTCCGAGCTGCTGCCAACTGGAACATTACGATTGATGATTGACGGCAGACACTGAACCACTTGCACTCTATACCTGCAGCCGACAATTGCGACAACGGCCAGCCCGCATGGTTGCCTCGTCCAGGGATTCAGCCGCTAACCCCACTACTTCGACATCACCGCCCTTGGACAGCTTGCAACTTCAACTCTGCGCCAACGTGACACTGCGACACACGACAAGATGAAGTTAGACGTCAAGGTCAGTTTTGCGCTGGACCTGGAGCGCAGAGCAGGCTTAATGATAGTACATTGTCATTGCTGAACTGCTGCCAACTGCCACCCCCAACTTGCGATCAGAGCTGACACGTTTCGCTACAGCGCCAGCTCTATGCTCGCAGCGAGCGAGTCAAGGGCATTGACTTTCACCCTCACGAGCCATGGATCCTTACAACTCTGTACAGCGGTAAGCTGCTTGCTCTTAGCCAGCATCTTCTCAGTCTAACAATACAGGCCACGTCTACATCTGGTCCTACGAGACCCAGCAGATCGTCAAGACCTTTGAGCTCACCGATGTCCCTGTTCGCGCCGGTCGATTCGTCGCCAGGAAAAACTGGATTGTCTGTGGTTCCGATGACTTTCAACTACGGGTCTACAACTACAACACCTCCGAGAAGATCACCTCGTTCGAGGCCCACCCCGACTACATTCGAGCGATCGCGATCCACCCCACACAGCCCTTTGTGCTGACTGCCTCCGATGACATGACCATCAAGCTGTGGGACTGGGAGAAGGGATGGAAGTGCGTGCAGGTCTTTGAGGGCCACGGCCACTATGTCATGGGTTTGGCCATCAACCCCAAGGACACCAACACCTTTGCTTCTGCCTGTCTTGACCGGACAGTCAAGATCTGGAGTCTTGGATCCTCCACTCCCAACTTTACTCTCGAAGCCCATGAGACCAAGGGCGTCAACCACGTCGACTACTACCCCCACTCCGACAAGCCCTACCTCCTCACCACCTCGGACGACCGTACTGTCAAGATCTGGGATTACACCACAAAGTCACTGATCGCCACCCTCGAGGGCCACACAAACAACGTCTCGTTTGCCTGCTACCACCCCGAATTGCCCGTCATCATCTCTGGTTCCGAGGACGGCACGATAAGGATATGGCACGCCAACACCTACCGATTCGAGCAGTCGCTCAACTACAGCCTGGAGCGAGCGTGGTGTGTTTCGTATCAGAAGGGCAAGCAGGGTGTTGCTGTGGGTTTTGACGATGGTGCTGTTGTCGTCAAGCTGGGTCGTGAGGAGCCTGCCGTGTCCATGGATACCTCTGGCAAGCTTATCTGGGCCCGTCACAACGAGGTTGTCTCTGCCATCATCAAGGGAGGAGGTATGTATATCCTGGAACCTGTCGAGACGGCTACTAATGGCAGCAGATGCTTCGATCAAGGACAACGAGCCCATCAGCCTCCCCACCAAGGACCTCGGAACGTGCGAAGTTTATCCTCAGACCCTCCTCCACTCTCCCAACGGCCGCTTCGTCGCTGTGTGCGGTGATGGCGAATACATCATCTACACAGCGCTTGCCTGGCGAAACAAGGCTTTTGGTTCTGCCCTCGACTTTGTCTGGGCCTCCAAGGAGAACAGCAACGACTTTGCCATCCGCGAATCTGCCATGAGCGTCAAGATCTTCAAGAACTTTGTCGAGAAGAGCGGAGGTCTTGATGTCGGTTTCCAGGCTGAGAGGCTCCACGGTGGTGTTCTTCTCGGTGTTACTGGACAGGGTGGCGTGTCCTTCTTTGACTGGGCGACTGGTGGTCTTGTGCGAAGAATCGAGGTCGAGCCCAAGCAGGTCTACTGGTCCGACAGCGGAGAGCTTGTGGCAATTGCCTGCGACGATACATTTTACGTGCTGCGCTTCTCCCGCGAGAACTACATCGATGCCGTTCAGGCCGGCCAAGTCGAGGAGGATGGTGTTGAGGCGGCCTTTGAGGTCATTACTGACATCAGCGAATCGTAAGTTGTCTCCTCGAGTGTGTGGATGTTGCTGACCAGATAGTGTGCGAACGGGCGAGTGGATTGGCGACTGCTTCATCTACACAAACAGCACTAACCGACTCAACTACCTTGTTGGCGACCAGACCTACACTGTTTCCCACTTTGACAAGCCCATGTACATCCTGGGCTACATCCAGCGCGACTCCCGAATCTATCTGGCTGACAAGGATGTCGGCGTCACCTCTTTCGGCCTATCTCTTCCCGTGCTCGAGTACCAGACGCTTGTCCTTCGAGAGGATATGGAGACTGCTGCTGAGCTCCTACCGACGATCCCTCAAGACCAGCTCAACAAGATTGCACGATTCCTGGAAGGTCAGGGCCACAAGGAGCTTGCGCTGGAGGTGGCGACAGATCCCGAGCACAAGTTTGAGCTTGCGCTGGCACTGAACCAGCTCGCTGCTGCACTGGAGCTTGCCCGCGAAGCTGATGTCGACCATAAGTGGAAGACGGTTGGCGATGCTGCTCTGTCAGCTTGGGATGTTGCGCTTGCAGCTGAGTGCTTTACCCATGCCAAGGATCTCGGATCTCTGCTGCTGCTACACTCATCAACGGGAGATCGCGATGGTCTCAGTGCTCTGGCTACGCAAGCGACAGAGGCTGGTTCTCACAACGTCGCCTTCCAATGCCGCTGGCTCCTCGGTGATATCGAGGGCTGCGCAAAGATTCTTACCGAGACTGGCCGTCTTGCCGAAGCTGTCCTCTTCACTCAAACATATCAGCCCAGCCTTACGGTGCCGGCAGTACAGGAGTGGAAGGAGAGCTTGGAGAAGAACAAGAAGGCACGGGTAGCCAAGCTGATCGGTGTGCCCGGAGAGGACGAGGACCTCTTCCCCGAGTGGGACGCGTGGTTGCAGCTGGAGAAGGATGGCGGCGCCAAGACCGAGGGCGTTAATGGACAGGAGGCCGAAGCCGAGGCCGAATCGGAAGAGGACGAGGACGAGGAGTAAGGCAGGTCATTGTGGTTTACAGAGCAATGGTGCTTAGATGGCTGGTGTAGAAAAGGATTGGTTCATTTTTCGTCAGGGTTGCCATGGCATCAATGAGTATAATGAGAACGAAACATGTGCAGTTTGTGTGTCTGGTGGCGTCGGATTAAGCTTGATGCTGGCCGCTTGTGAGAGTGGTCATGTGAGACGAGGTTATTCACATGTACATGGTCAGGCGATGCCATTTGCTGCAACAAGTGATGGTAATTAAGAAGCGGCCGGTTCATAGCACTAATTTACTCATTAGCTCAACGCCTCGCTCGCCTAAAACGACAAAGCTCTGTTGACCGCCAGCCCTCAGCTTGGACAGATAGACCCTTGAAGCCTGAGCGTCCTTAGCTGCAACTTAGCTTAGCTGTAGATTATTTGAACGGACGCCTGGTTTGGCATCGCAACGGTCAAGAACCCTGGCCAACTCGGCTGAAGAGGGATTAGTTGTCTTGGCCATTGAAATAAGGAGGGTCACGATGCTTGAAGCGTGTCACCTGAAGCTGTGCCGTAGGGCAGCACCTGAATGTTCCAGCGTCCCCACCCTGACGATTCAACACCAGTCTGTGTAAATGGAAGCTATCTAATGATCTTCCGTCGTTAGCTCTTTAGACAGACTGCGGAATTACTACGAATGTGCCCTTTATTCGAGCCACGTATCTGAGTCGTAGCGTGCTCGAATCTAATCGCTGCAACGAGTTAATGCAGTTTCATGGAAAGCTTAACTAGCTCAGGCAGATGCGACGCTGAGAGTATGCCTTGTCATTTCGTTCTGTATTAGCCCGTAGAGTCATCCGTATCATGAAGCCTATCTCGTATCTCGTATTGGTGCCTAGTACTGCCAGCCCTTGGAGCTACCACCGGGGCATCCAGGAGTTCCATAGACACCTCCCACGATCCAGAGAATCACATCGATGAGAGCCCATGTACCAAGTCCACCAAACGTCAACATCTTGAAGATGGCGAGGGGCCAGTGATGAGCGTAGAACTGGTCGATGCCAAAGCAGCCGAGGAAGATGGACAGCAGCATGGCAACGCGTTCCTGGCGGTAGCACTTTTCCGTCGTGGGTCGCTCATCGAAGCCACCCCAGCTTCGCTTCATGAGGAGGGCTGCCTCGTGCTCTAGGGTTTGTTAGTATAGATCGTCTGGAAATGGGGGGAAGACATGCCATTGTTCATGTAGAGGAGAGCGCTGCCTATGACAATGACAAAGGCGTAGCTGATGAGAATGTGCTTCCACTTGCGCGTCGCAAAGACGATGCCGTTAGTGACACCACGACCGACCTTGTCGGCGAAACCAGCGTTTCTGCGCTCCATGGTGAAGATGCTGAGCGATTGGGGATGGGATGTTTCCGACGGGCGCACGCGCGCTTTATGTATTGAAGCTAGAATAGAGCTGACAATGGAGCTAACACTGATCAGTCCATGTCATGGGTGCTACGCCTATTGCCAAGTTAGTGAGACTAACAAAGGTTTTTTGTCCACTTGACCCAGTGATTCAGTTGTCAACGCCATCTCGAATAACCCGGCTGCCGCCTTGGATGTGGTTTGTTTGCCGCGTTTTACGCATGTTTGCATAGGTTGTTCAGATGGGCGCGTGTCATTTTTATGAGGGTTGTTGGCACCAACAGAGCAGGTAACTTGGTGAGTTATCCAACGAGCAAACGCCTCAAGTGAAACGAAACATTTATCGCACTGGAGTTTGCTGTGAGCATGCAAGGGATTTTCTTGGCGCTCCTCCCGACTTGGCAGTCGGAATACCAAGATGCAGGGGCAGGGTCTGTAGGGCTGTTCAACCAATACACATGCAACCAACACGTATGCTTAACTTCACTTGAGCAGAGGTCTGAAAGGGAGCGAGAAAGAGTGTGGCTCGCAATATTTTAATTAAAAGTGTATGTGCAAGCAACTATATTGATCCACCTCAATCCTCCATGTACACGATCCAGCCGGGATGTCGAATTTACAGAGCAGCAACGACAAGACCGGCAACAGCGGCGGCGGCGTAGATCATGCCGCCCTCACGAGCAGCACCGTTGGTAGCCTGAGCAGGAGAGTCGGAGCTGGTGGGGGTAGAAGCAGCGTCGCTGGACTCGGAGTCGGAGTCAGAAGTCTTGTCGGCGCTCTCGTCGCCAGTCTTGGTGGCAACGGCAACAGTCGTCTTGTCACCGCCAGCCGTGGCACCAGCGTCGGTAGCGCAGACGGGCACGGCGGTGGCGTACTTCTTCAGGGCAGGGCACTCCTCGAGAGCGGAAGAGATGCCGTCCTCGTTCTTGGAGTACCACGAGACAATCTCGGAGCTGTAGCTGGCGTACTCCTTGGAGAGCGAGGCGGGCGTCTTGAAGTTGCAGGGGTCCGTCTGCGGGTTCTCGGTGAGGTCCTTGACGATCTCGGGGGCGGGCGTGGGGACCGTCTCGTAGATGTCCATGATGGCGCTCTGGCACTCCGCCGAGAGACCGCCAGCAGGGTCAGTAGCGCGAGGCTGGAGGAGGTCGCGCTTCATCTGGGGGTGGATGAAGACGTTGGAGGCGGACACGGCCGAGGCCAGGAGGGAGACGAGGACGATCTTGGACTGCATCTTGAATGATGGTAAAAGTGAGTGAGTGAGTGACTGGGCTGGAACTTGAAAAGAGAGACAGCTGAGGAGGGATGAGAAGAGCTGAGACCGAGAGGAGGAATGGGCTTTATAAGTAAATCCTTTGCCGCCTCTTCCCCAGATCATCTCATGCAAACCTCGTCAATTTCCACGGCACTAGCGCTTATCCCAAGTCGGAACAACAGTCGCCCAGGCCCAAGGTTGACATGACGGTGAACTCATTTAAAAAGGGAGTCTGCCTCAGGGGTTTGGTGTATGCGCTTGAGCCTCCATACCGCTTTGGGGTGACAATGAGAGTGTGATATCAGCCCTATGAGTGGGTGGAAAGTGTCAAGGGGCCAAGTCACCGTACATCAGCTA
>JAADYS010001055.1:0-13747 GCA_012931995.1 Fusarium albosuccineum
GAAGAAACACCCACTGAGTTCGTCTGGGGTTCCGTCATCCCAGGTAAAGGCAAATCCCGTCGCCGTGACAACATATATGAGGTGATTTTGGCGCGGAAACATGCCGGAAACCGCATGAGAGGAGAAGGCCCTGCTCTCCGCTCATTTGTATCTGAAGGCAGCCTCGGGAGACCCGACATTCGCAGCCAAACGTGCCCTTCCCCCGACGAGCACAACGTGTCTGCTCTCCACATTCCGTGGGTTCTTGTTACCAGGTTTGAGAATGGCGAGCGGGAAGCGCAGAGAATTCCTCTGGAAAACCTCCCTCAGTACGAGACCAACCACTAGAAGGAGTGGCACATGGCGGGGAGGCCAACCGAAGAGGGGACCGATCTCGACAACCGGAAGATCCTAACAGGATAACAGACTCGGGCATGGAGAAGCAGGCCGGCTACAACCCTCGCATTCACATGACCTCTCTGCTCTCTGCGCCAATCTCCAAGGCCTCGGCACGCCAGCGAGCTGGTCGCGCAGGCCGAACCCAGCCAGGCTTATGCTTCCGCCTGTACACGAAGCACGCCTTTGACAATATTCTTCTATACAGCACTACCCCTGGTATTCTGCCGGAACTCACCAAGGAGGTCTTGCTGTCAAGGCTACTGGCCACGATAGCGTCGACAGATTCGACTTTATCGCCCCTCGTCATACCGAGGTGTACCTGCGAGCGATACAGCAATTAATGGCCATGTGAGTATAAGTTCTTCCATTCTCATAGCCAGATTAGTATGTGCTGACTGATCTACAGGGGCTATCTCGATGGTGAAGGCAGAGTCACCAAACTCGGCGAGGCTGCTGCCAGGATGCCTATTCATCCCGCATGGTACAACGTCCTGCTCAAGGCCAAAGACCTCAACTGCCTTCCCGAGATCCTGAGCATTGCTGCTGTCGCGAGCACTCAAAACTCCATTTTTGTCAAGCCTTACAGAATTCGATATGCCGCCGACGAGTATCATGCCACGTTCGCTACCCCCGTCTCTGACCATTTGACTGCGCTGAACGCCCTGCATACCTCCTGGCACAAGCTCGACTCGGGTCAAGATGTGGACCGGTGGTGCTTTGAGTTCTGTCTGAGCAAACGTGTGCTCGAAGAGGTGGTGAGCATCAGACGCCAGCTGTTCGCTGGCTGCAAGAACCGCTGGGGGGAGTTTACGTCGCTGCGCTTTGATGACCCGCAGTACAATGTCAAGATCAGAAAGGCCATTCTTCATGGCTTCTTCTACCACACTGCCTTCTTCCACCACGAGCCCGTCTACAAGACAGTGCAGGACAACCACCCGGCCGGCATCGATCCAACTAGCTCACTTGTCAAGATGGGGCGGGATTGGGTCATCTACCAGACCATGCACTACACCAGCAAGCAGTACATGATTACTGTCACAGCCGTCGAAGTTGACTGGCTTCTGGTATGTTTCCTACTTGTTTTCCATCATCTATCTACGGTGTACTAACATTAGCTTTCAGGACTACAAGTACTTTCATGAGGACAACCTGGCCCGGAAGTACAATGGTGAATTCAAAAACCCACTCCTGGCTGAGGCCCTTCAGAAGGCTCGCGCCAAGCGAGTAGCTGCCAACCCCAACTGGCGCCATCCCAAGTGATGCAACACACCAAGCCTCTTGTATTCGAGATTGACTTGCCCTACGCATGTCAAAACATACAGGACGCATCTTAATACAATAATGACTCTCAAATGACGACTATTAGGCTAATAATTAGTAAATATTATCATAAAAGAAAGCAAAGTCTTAGTTATATTAGCTTAGTTCTTTATAAGATTGGGCTAAGTTTAGCTTTACTCTGCCATAAGGATTTATCTTATATTTTGTGTTGTCTGACGATGACTGGCTTGCTTAGCGGCATCTCATCTGCTGCGACACGACTTTTCTTTTCTTTTTTCTCTGCATCATGATACTGACAATGAGCTTGCCTCGCGGCATATTATCTGATGCGAATATACGACACCTGCACGGCACCACAAGCCAGCTCCTTTACCGATGATGCATTCTCCTTGCGGCAGTTTGACTGAAGCGACGCCAAATCATATCGGGGAGGGTATGGGGTTAAGGTTGTTTCCGTTACTAATACGCGCAAGCCATGTGGTTCTAGTTATGTAGCTCTAATACAGAGGTAGAAGGCCTCTTTGCTCTTCTTATCTTGCCTTGTCTCTTGTCGGCCTTATGCTTGTGAAAAAAACTCTAGGGCAAGCCAGTTATAGTTGATGTTCTCGGAACCAGTTGAAGCCGCCACCCACGCTGAAGGATTGGAGTGGCCCAGCACCAAAATGGGCAAACGGCGTCCAGACAACCCGTGGCCCTGTCTCACCCGGCAAGCATGAGTACGGTCAGAGATGACCGGGCCTTTCTGAGAATGGCAGCTGCACGGCCACCACTTGGAGAGAACATGGGTTTAGAGCAAGCCATGGAGCTTCCGTAGCTGGGCTAACCTCAATTTCGTTATCGACAATGGCTACAGAGAGGTCGCAGGAGAAACAATGATCGTCGACCTGGAAGGATTGGAGCAGAGCGCTAACCCGCCAAAACGCTCTATGCCCACCTCAACAGGGGTCCGGACCACATCCAGCAACGTGGACAACGAGGTGGTCGCCGTGGAAGTCAACGAGGCGGAGGTAAGGAGGAACTGTTGGGGCTCGCAACTGGTGACGTTGCTGCAGATGTGCTGGTTCTTTGTTCACTCCACGTGACTGTTTCATTGTTCTTGGTAATGCTACCCCTAGGCTTTTGTCTCATATGATCGAGCTGATGGGCTTGGCCAGCTGGCCGTTGCCGCTTGGTCCTCGTTCGTGCGTTCGGAGGCGAGTAAACCCTCCACGGCTGGCAATGGTCGACCCACGTAGATCTTAGCCCCCATTGAGCCCTCGATCTGGACTCCAGGCCTGAGTGCCTTGCCTGGGGTTTGATGGTAAGGTGTTTGTGTGTGTTGGATGTTTGAGGAATCAACGCGACCTGGGATGTCTAGATATGTGAGCCTGTGCAGGAACTGGCTGGGGACCCGTGGAAGGTCCAGGATGTCTAATGCCGACAGGTTCTCTTTGCCCAAGATCCGCTGCGACTTTCTTGGCATGTGGGCCAAAAGATTGTCGATCAATTGCTGCTCGACGGCATAGATGAGGATGTTTCTGAAGCCACGGGTCATGGCTCTTTTCGATCGGTTCAGCTTCATCCAAGCCGAGATTGGCCCCTAGGTTCTGAACCGGGCCTAATCATAGAGCCTCTCGACGAGACATGTGAGACGGCCCTGGAAACGCCTCAGATCCTGATCATCGTTAGACACAGGATACTTGTCGTTGTAAGACTCAATCCATTACTCCGCAGTCTGGTCGGTCGAGAATCGTGCTCTTTTCGGCGCGTCTTCTTCATCGTCTTCGTCGAGAGCGTCATCGACAGCCAGCGGGATATCATCATCCTCAAAGTCGACAAAGTCTTGAATGATTCGACCGTCTTCAGGATCACAATCTTCACCATCGTTGTTGAGATTGGTCACGAGGCCGCCTTCTTCGGGCCCTTCTACCCCATCGGAATCTTCATCTTGGTCAGGCTTCTAGTCTGATTCGGCAGAGACGGTCATCCTCTTTTTAGAATCCTGGACAGCTAGCATGAGGTCCAGTTTTCTTCAAGCTCTTCTTCTTGGGCTTCCTTGGCAGCGCCCAACTGAGTGTTCTCTATTTCTGCCGTTGCCTTTGAGAAAGCAAGTCTTCTAGCAGAAGCGGGCCTGTTGAGGCGAGATGGGTTGGGTGCCGCAAGGCTTTTTATGTCGAACTCTGCTTATATGGTTAGACTACTACAATGCAAAGAATGAGCCCATAAGAACCAACCGTTGTTCTTCTTCCTAGTGTCTGGTGTGGGCTCCATTGGTTCTTCCAGGGTGCCAGCTCCTGTGCGTGATGCTGGACGAGTTAAACCACGATGAAGGGGCATCAGGTCCATTGACGTCTGCCCTGGGTGGAACTGGGGTCCCCGGTGTCAGTGGGGAACGGCCTTGAGCTGGTGTGGCAGGCTTTCGGGTGGTCTTGCGTGGAGGCATTGCGGTGACTTCAGGGGTTATGATTGAATTGTACAGTTGTGTGGCTGATTTTGGGTACCATGGGAGTATTGTGAGTACGATCGTGTTTATGGGAAATGTTATTTTAAACTTGTGTGCCCTAATCGCAGCTCCATCCCGTTCAGCCAACTCGACGGCTCAGGGTAACCACTCCTTCCCAGTCAAGAGTTCACGTGCGCCGTCAGGCATCAAAGCTAGGCCAACATTTACATACGGCCGAGTGTTTGGCAAGACCAAGAGTCTTTTTGGTACGCAGTAACCCGTTCCCAGACTGTCACCACGCTCGGGATCTTGTAAATGTCACGGCCGACACGCTCATATATTTCGAAAAGGACGTTGCCAATGTGGCATGAGAACGACTATCTGATTGCTTTCTGCCCTTGATGCGTAGAAACATACTACCCATACCATCTAATTGTAGTAGATGCCGTTTGGTATACAGCGCCGTAATATTAGAACCCATGCCAAGAAACGACGTCGTGGGGCAGTCTTGAACCCTAGCATCTACCACCAGCTACCACCAACGAAGATGTGCCCCCGCTGTCCTCCCCAGTGTCCGCCCCGCTGTCCTTCGCGCCCTCGTCGGGAGCCGCCTCGAGAGCCATCCTTAACCTTGTTGAGGTGGTCATAGAGAGTCTTCAGCTTGGTGTCTCGATCATCTTCAGCTGGTGAGGTGCGGCTTTTGTCCACGGTGACGGTTTGTCCAATGGTCTCCGTGTCCCCTGCATCAATGAGGAATTGAATGGGTGAGTCAATGCCGTACTTCCAATCTTTCTGCTGTACCCAAGACTTCTCGAGATGACGGCCGTGTAACTTCCACTCGCGGAAGAGGCCCCAGTCACCCCAGCGGGCACCGACTCCCGGAGCTCGAGGATGCTTCTGCTGATGGCCTCTCGAAGTTGCCGATTGGAAGCTCATGCCTGTTTGTGCAGGCGAAAGGAATTGTTCAGACATAGAGATGATGGTTTGCGCCTCTTCATTGCCAGACCCGACAAGTTGGCCCGGGTTGTAGGCCAGGCCGTCAGATTCTCTGCACACTTGGATTTCGGCGCCGAACATAACCCTGGGAGTCCCTTTGTGGCGCTCGGGTAGTGTAAACATCCTCAATCTTGATCTGTCAGTTGTCAACGACAGGACATAATCCAGAAACATACCGACAACGTACACAGTCGAAGGGATTGTGAGACTTGCTTCGCCCACGTCGGTAGCAACGACGCATTTTCGCATTGAACTTGCGCCAAAGGCCTTCTTCTGCTCGCTTGGCAAGAGAGCGGAGTAGAGTAGCTACAAGGCCAGATTCTTGGTAACAGCTCTAGGCTTCGAGCAAAACCGCTCAATCTCTCCAGTTGATGTCAGAAACATCAAGATGTCTCCGGGCGGCATCTTCTCGTGGATATGACAGACGGCCACGAGACTAGTAAGATAGTAGTCTCCCGTTGCATGTTCCAGATACTGAATTTGCACGGGATAAGCCCGGCCCTCGATCTCCAAAACGTCGTCGACGCCAAAGTACTTGGCAAACTTGGTTGCATCTAGTGTCGCAGACATGATCACAAGTTGAAGATCGTGGCGACGCGAGATGGCGTGCTTCAACAAGGCCAGGAGAATGTCCGTGTTGGATGTTCTCTCATGAGCCTCGTCGATAATGATGTAGGCCTGCTACCATCAGTACGACAACACGTGTCAAACGCCCAGAAGAAACAGACATGTTTTTGAAGGAAGAGATCATCCTGGAGTTCCCGCAGCAACAGACCTTCGGTCATGAACTGCAGGCGAGTGTCGGCGGTGACCTGCTTCACGAAGCGGACTGCGGCGCCCACCACGGAGCGGAGAGGCACGTCCATCTCTTCTGCAACTTGGGTTGCGACTTCGACAGCAGCCATATTTCGCGGCTGGGTGCATGCCACCTTCAACTTGCTCTCCCACTCGCCAAATAAGACGTGCTGTGTGAGCTGAGTAGTTTTGCCAGATCCAGTGGCGGCAGACACAACCACGACCTACAAGACGTGAGTTCAGGTCTAGCAGCGAAGGAATAGGATTGTTCATGAGGGTATGCTTGCCTATTTCTGGTGATAGAGGTCCAAGAACCTCTGTCGCACTTTCTTCTGTGCAACCGGAAGGCTGTGGCGTACTTTGAGTATCTCGAAGTACTTCTTCGAGTGCTGTTTGCCCAGCAGCAGAGGGTTGGGTTCGCCGTCCTCCAGCGCTATGGCCTGATCGGCCGTGGTTTTGTTTCTCTGGAGTGACTACATCCTCCACGACGGGGATGTTAGGGTCGACGGGGCAGTCTTTGTGGTGTCAGATGAGGAGAATGTAGGATCCGGGTCCACTCACAAGATCTATCTTGGTCAGTCCAATCTGGAAGTGTCGACCCCTGAGCTGCTCGGAAGAGAGGTCGTTCACGGTGCGAGCTGCCTCGCCGCTGTCGAGCAATTGACCAGAAAATTGAAGAGACGTACTTGTTGAATATGGTCGCGATTGGGGGTATTGCTGTGGTTGTTATGCTGCTGCTGCTGCGTGGTGGTGATGCTGAAGGAATAGTTGATTTTTGGTTTTGTTTTATTTCGATTTTGTGCATCAGGCATCAGCACCATATCTTAATCCTTCTCGGAGGGAAATCCGCAATCTGGTTGACAGCTGCCAACACTGGCGGCTATTGTACTATCCGCCAATAGCAGCTCAAGGTTTACGGCAGAAACCAAACAACGGTTGCGGAGGGTCAGACAAGCCACTTGCTTGAGTAATAAAGCCTTTTCCCCGTCTCTATTTAAGCCAGTAAGGCAGGAAGAATTTTAATACTTCTAAAAGCCCAAGATGTTGTTGGATTCTTCTTGATCTTGCTATCGTCCTTATCGATAGTCGTCGTTTGTGGGGCCGTTCCCGATGTACACCTGCCGCCAACTCCCACGACAAACTCGTTCCTGCATTTGACAAGAACAAGAACGTGCATGACGTGCTGCATGTGTCTGCCTTAGGCTTTTCTCACCATAGATGAGGCCCCGATGCTCAAAACATTGCACGGCACGCACCTCACATTCTTCTCCTCTTCTCTCCACATAGACCTTCGCCCACGCTCAGTAACCCACCACTCACCACTGCATCCAACTGATATCACAACACTACCTAGTCAGTATGGCCATCATTCTCATCAGCTGGCAGGCTGTAACTAACTGATTAACTAGTCGTGACTATCCCGACCATGTCCGCAAGCACCTCCACGGTGGACGCCCAACATTCCGTCATCGAGGAAAACCGGAATTTGAACTAGGAGTTCATCCTCGCCGACAAAGATGTCCAGTCTCGCCGCCCTGCGGGGTCAACCATCTCCAGACCGAATCATCTCACGGTTATTGAGAAACCGGCCCTAACAGACCTCAGTAACAAATGCTTCAGTATGCCAACCGTCGCGACTACACGCCACAAGGCGAAAGCCTTCAAACACATTTTCCCGGCCCATCGTACGACCTCGTGGACTAAAAAGGGCTCGAGCTAGTCCTGCCCGGATCTTCATACTATCTCACTAAACCGAGCGTGGCCCCTCATGCAGGATGTCAACGGTGGCATGGTCAAGGCTCGTCAATGTGCAAACCCCAACTGCAACACACTTGGAGACTCGTCGTTGCCAAGGTCCATCGGTACGGGCCAGTTACTTCCGCTCGCCGGTTTACTCTCACCGCGGCTATACATTGGCTGTATCAAGTTTGCGAGATCGAACGGGGGCTCCATGCGTACGCGAGAGGGCACGTCCAACGGGTTCTGGTCACATGAACTGATAGGCAAGCGGGACAACATCAACAACACCTGACTGAAAAGTGGGAACACTTCCAGGTGCATGAACCCATTTTGTGGTGTTGTCATTCCTAAGGGCGCGAACCTTTACAGCTTCACGAACGGCATGCGGTGCAAAAGATGTCACGAGTTTTGGCGGAGGAAGAATGCCTGCCCAAGGAGGTCGAGACGCCATGCCCTTACGATGTTTGTCATGAAACCACAAAGGTCGTTCATGCTTGGGGTGAGGAAGGGGTATGCCCAAATTTCAATGCGACTCGCTGTGGCTTTGGCAGTGATCTTCCCAATCCGGCCGCAGAGTCCCAGACGGTCCTAGCTTGCGCCAATCCAGCATGTTGTTCTTAGGGTGCGAAGCTCAAGAACATAACCTTCTACATCCAGGATATGGAGGAAAACATCTGGCGATGCCTGTTGTGCGACTGGAGCTACTCGGTTTTTGGTCGAGAGATGCCTTACGGCATAGAACACGAACTCACGCCGGACAAACTCCTGGAAGCCGCTGGACCGGTTGCCCACCATCGGTTCAATGAAACAAAGTGTATAGGCTGTGGCCTTTACGTCTCGTTTTCTGACTGGGACTTTGTTGAAGGTCAATGGTTCCAGTGCGGTATGTGCGGGCTTCGTCGTTGCGGAAACGACCATTGCGACAAGCCTCGGCCGGTTGCCATCAATACGCTCCGTCGAGATGAAGATCTTGACGACTGGTTCTGTAAGGTCTGTTGGTCGACAAATTGACAGCGAGTGAGGGATGGTCGACCCAAGCAGAAGAACTTCTTTCCTAAGGCGAAAAGCATTCCCAAGTCCAGGGCTTGTATCAACCCGAACTGCCAGAACACGGCAGAAAACTTTACAGGCAAATGGTACTTCGAAGCAGGCCATGAGAACGACGGGTTGTGGGGCATGTGTCGGTGAGCGAGCAAGAAGAAGGGTTACAAAAGAGCAGTCCTAAATTTGGGCGATATATTCAAATGGGCTTTATGAGTTTAGATAAGCCCGTTCTAGTGATTATCATAAGTTTAGATTACGGAAGGTCAAGCTTAGTAAAAGTAAGGTAAGGCTGACCTAATTCTAGGATGATTTCCTTCTGCTCCCAACTTTGAGCATTGACTTGGTTCATCTAGTATGTTTGCACTCGCCCTCAAGGATATGGGAACGCCGGTTGCGGTATTGAATCTAGGCGGAAGTGGCGGGCAATGTCATGTTCTGAGATAACCATATAAATAGCGCAAGCTATCGATATCATAATTAGACGGGAAGATAAGGGAACCATTGCTCTATCGGGTTCATCAGGAGAAAGGAAGCGATATGTTGGTCTCATTCGTTATACCTTAGTTTATGATGGGGTGGCCCAAGATCAGTACTCCCATGTCCGACTGTGAAGAAAATAGAAAGAAAAAGCTCCTTTGCCCCATGCGAAATCCAACCAAAATTACCCATGCCTCAACCCATTTTTACCCTAAGATCAATGCTCATGTGCCCCCAAAACAGACACAACGAAAGAGCTCCTCTGTCCATCCACAATCCCAAAGCAACCAGTAATTGTTCTGCCCCCATCATCGCAACGAAAATAAGACCCAAATCGCCCCATGTTATCTCCAGGTTCTCCAGTCGCCAATAGAGAGTAAGAAAAGAAAAAGAAGTGAAGAAAGCAGTTAGCTCCTTTCGTCTCCATCCCGGTGCCCGAACGTAAGAAAGTCGCAAGAGAAAAAAGAAAGTTGCTCCTGGGTGACCCATGAATGTAATGTTGATCAGCGCAGCACCCCGTCCCACGATCGGATAAGAGCTCAAGAATTCGGATGCACTCGTCTCGTAGTGCCCGAATCTTGTTGCAAATTAGTTTTGGTTGAAGTAGGGGATGGGTGACCAAAGTATCGCCCAGATCAACTTGGCCCCATGTTGTAGCGGTAGTTCCGGCGTTAGCCCACCTCTTGATGCGTCTTCGGGCCAGTGCCTTGATGAGCAGCAGGTTATGGTCCTTGACCTGCTGACGTTCTTGCTCATCTAGATGCGCGACACATTCTGCCTTGATGCTATCCTCTGTCTCGCCACCAAAGTTGACATACTTGTTCGACGCGAGCTGGGCGCACCTGTCCTTGTATTCCCATTTGACGCAACCTTTGGATTCGTCGATGGCGGCAGCCAAGCGCGCTTCCTCGCCCTGTTGACGCACCAACTGTCGCTTGTCTGTTTCGTCGTGGTCGTCATGGTCGTCGTTGTCGTGTCGCTTGCGCTTTTTAGACCCGCCTTGGCAGATGGCTTTTGCCCTGGTTGCCGAGTGTCCCTTCTCATATGGGGGGAGGTCGACTCTCCATACACCAGCCTGGATCGTACTCTCTTCAATTGACTTTCTCTTGACGGTAGGTAGGACGACGTTTCTGGCCCGCGCCGTATTCCAGTCTCCAAAATCAATTCGAGGAACTCGTTGAGAGCGTCACGCGTGAGGACGAGTTGCCCCTTGTTGCCGATGTCCATCCAAGCCGATGCAAGATCGGACAGAAGATGCTTCTCTCGCGTGGAGAGTCCGTTTGTCTGGGAGATTTTCTGTTTCGGCTCCTGGTTCGAGGCAGCGTTGGCATCGTTAACGATACCAGTGAAATCCACACGATCAAGATGTGGTGGCGCGGCGACCAGAGCCTCGGCTTTGGTGCAGGTCTGTTCCGTCATCTCACTGGCGACGGGTGAGGTGTTGTCGAAATGGCAACGGGAAAAGATTTAAGTGTTGTTTTGTGAGTGTAGTAATGCAATTGCGTGGTTTAGGGAGAGGGGAGTGCGAGGAGGAAGAGCTTAGGGGGAGACTCTCAGGCGAAGAGACATCTGGAGGGCGGCCAATATGACGAGGTTTTCGAGTGAGGCAGATTGTCGGAGGAGGAACAAAGTAGGTGCCGTTGACCCGTTGCGACTGCGTTTGCATTCTTGGCCCACGCTCCTGCAGCTCCGAGCCAGCCCCACACCAAACGGCTCACCTGCCGGTGTCAGACTCCGTGGGTCTCCACTTTTCTGGACCTCGTTCCCGGTGACCACTGGAGAAACTCTAGCCAGCCTTTCCCAAATACTTGAGACAGCTTAGCTCCTTCACCTTTCCCGTCTGAACCACTCAACTAATAGGATTATGACGTTTTTGCGGAAAAGTGGAGGAGCCAAGTTGTCTCAATTTTTTGAGTCGATACGGTAGGTAATCGACGACTGTCTTGCTTCACATGGTTAGTGGCGGCGATGAGAAAGGGGCTCGTCCCCTCATCGTTAGATCCACCACGCACATACAGACATTCCCGCTGCTTCACTAATAAGTACCGGTGAATCACTTTGTGAATCGCCCATGAAACCGCTGGTGCATTCCCGGTGAATTCTCGGTTGATGACACATCTCATGGGCGGTCGAAAAGCTTGTGGGGCCAGGTCCCTGTCTGTCAAAGCTACTAACAAGGCTCGGTCCGCCCCGTTAAACAGGGATCGTACCTGGGCTTTACCCCTGATTGGCGACGAATAGGCCGGCGCCCTCCAGGGATTCAACTGGACGGATGGACTAAAGGGCATAGGCATCGAGTGAGCGGTTAGAGCAGCCCCTGGAGATGAAGCAGGACGGCGGCAAATAGGGCAACAGTTTCTACTGGATCAACCTCCCCATTCTCATTTAACATGGAAAACGACTGATGTGGGTAGAGGTTGATCACGCAGCATACGCAGATCAGGTCAATGGGTGAAACCCGGTAGAAGGGACTGCTGGAGCAACGATTAAATTAACAAAAATACAGTACTTTTGTGACCATACCCCATTGATCCTCAAATGATCCCCTAGCTTTGACATGTCTCGTCGCCGGTGGGGACGTACCATGTTATTTGTGCCTTTAGCCAGACACGAAAGTTAACTCAACTTGATTGTCCAGGCACTGCCTAGCGGCCGGTAGCCTTCCTCGGCCGGCAGGTTTAATTCCCGACGAGATAAGCCTCGATTGCGGAGATTTGGCCTAGGACTGAGCTCCGGCTCGTGCCCCCCTGGGCAGACCTCCTCTCGACGCTCCTCTCGAAGTCGAAGACGTCAACAATGTCAGCCTCGAACTGGGGCGAGATCTGCTTCAGGTCCGGCAGCTCTAATTCGGCGATGGAGACGCCCTTCTCCTCTGCCTTGCGGACAACGGCGCCAGCGATGTGGTGCGTCTGCCGAAAGGGCACGCCTTTGAGGACTAGATAGTCAGCGACGTCGGTGGCGAGCATGTCGGCCGTTAGGGCTGCCTTCATCTTCTCGGAGTCGATCTGCAGCGTGCCCAGGACGCCGGCGGCGATTCGCAGGCAGTGTGAAACCGTCTTGACGCAGTCGACGAGTGGCTCCACTGACTCTTGGAGGTCCTTGTTGTACGCGGTCGGAAGACTCTTGAGGGTGGAAAGGAAGCCCGATGCCTGTCGACAGTCAGTCAGCTCAGGGCACAGCCCTTTCATATCTACGAGTCGGGGCCGAAAGGGGACGAACCTGCCCCATGACCCTGCCAGCCTTTCCCCGGATCAGCTCCAAGCTGTCGGGGTTCTTCTTCTGGGGCATCAAACTACTACCGGTGCTGAAGGCGTCGGCAACCCGGACGAAACTAAACTCGGCGGTTGAGTAGATAATCAGGTCTTCGCTAAGGCGGCTAAGGTGCACCATCAGCAGGCTCGACCACTGCAGGATCTCGGCGACGAAGTCACGATCCGCGACGGCCGCTAAGCTGTTGGGGTGAACGGAGGAGAAGCCTAGGTCGGTGGTGAGAAAGGTGCGGTCGATGCCAAAGGGGTTCCCCGCCAGGGCGCCAACACCGAGGGGACAGCAGTTGGTGCGGTCACGGACGCCGTGAAGCCGTTTCAGGTCACCCATAAGGTAGGTGGCGTGGGAGAGTAACCAGTGGGAGAAGCGGATGGGCTGGGCGCGCTGGAAGTGGGTGTAGCCGGGCATCAGTACATCGATCTCTGCCTTGGCGCGGGCAGCGCAAACGGCCAGGGCGGCGCGCAGTTGTTCGGATAGGTCATCGAGCTGGGCTCGCACCCAAAGGCGCATGTCGGTAGCGATCTGCTCGTTGCGGGAGCGGCCTGTGTGAAGCTTGCCAGCGATGGTCGGGCCGATGAGCTCAGCTAGACGACGCTCGTTGGCCGTGTGGATGTCCTCATCAACAGCAAGATGGATGATAAATTTGCCGTCAGCCCACTCCTTCTCGACAGCCTCGAGGCCCGTGGTAATCTTGCTGAGCTCCTCGTCGGTGAGCAGGTCGAGCTGCCGCAGTGCCTTGGCAAAGGTGATGGAGCCCCGGATATCAGCCTCGTGCAGCGCCTTGTCGAAGGGGAGCGACTCGTTGAAGATAACCATGAGGTCGTTCATGTTCTCTGAATGGTGACGCGGTCAGCATGCTTCGCCACGGGCGTTGCGCGGTGGCCGATTTGCCGGGTCGCGACGCCGGACATGGCAGTACCGACCTGTGAAGCGACCGCCCCAGAGGAGCGTTGACGGCTTGGACGCCATAGTCGATGCTAGTGGACGCTGGCAAATGATATACAAATGGCGAAGCAGTCGGGTGTTGTATGCAATACCTAGCTAGGTATGTAAGAATCAACACATGTCTGAACGAAACCTGCCTCAGTAAATGTATGTCGCTGTGGGTATCACGTGACTCACATTGCTGCTAAAATGAACGAGAAAGTGAATTTTAACATTTACCCGTGTAACTTTCCAGTCCCAGACCCCCTCAACGCCCCAACGCCCCAACACCCTCCAAGCGGCCGGGTCGTAGGGTCGGCTGAGCTGACGAGGGCTCTTGTAACTGTAGAAGTCATGTTAGTACATACAAGAGATTGTAAGGGAGGAAAAAAGTAAGGGACCATCTTGGAGCAACTAATAAGC